>ML787818.1:64142-75586 GCA_009831015.1 Picea engelmannii | reverse complement strand
TTTACTCTTACTGTCCATATGTTGTATGATTGATTGATGACACATGAAAAAAACTTAATAAGTATTTAAAAGGCATAAAATTGTTTAAGCTTATAAATAACTGATTCACCCCCCCCCTCTCAGTTATTCTAGTATTTCCAACATTATGAAGCCTCAAGATTCACGGTGGAGCTACTCCATAAACCATCAGTGCCTAACAAAATTTCTAATTGGAAGGTCTTTGAAGGGGGTGAACAGATCATAAAATTTCTGACTAACCAAGATAATTTCAGGGACTTAGCTATTGATGATGAAGTATTCCAGGAGAAATAAAAAAAAACTGATCCTCGGACATGTCAACCAACTGACAAGTCGAAGTCTCTATTGATGATGAATTATTCCATGAGAAATCAACAAAAACTGATCCTCGGACATGTCAACCAACTGACAAGTCGAAGCCTCACGTCATCCTGAAAGGGGTAGCTAATTTAGAAAATCTTTTTGACCTGAAAGAATGATTTAAGGGGCCCAAAAATGCTAAGACCAATAGTTCTTGTCCCATGCATGAAACTGTAAATCTCAGAACCCCAGAAAACCCAAAGAATATAAATCTCAGCAAGACTATATCTAAAGAGGAAATAAAGGCTTATCTCAAACTATTCAGACAATATCAAGATGTCTTTGCATGGTCCTATCGAGATCTGAAAACTTATGACACCCATATCATTCAACACACTATACCATTAAAACCTGAAGTTAAACCCTTCCAATAGAAGCTCCGGAAGTATCACCCATCCCTGGAACCTCTCGTGTGTCAGGAGTTGAAGAAACTTTTCGATGCCAAAATTATCTTCCAGGTTAGGCATTCCACGTGAGTTGCAAATTTGGTTCATGTGAGGAAAAATTCTAGAGAAATCTGATTATGTGTAGATTTTAGAAACCTCACAGAGCTTCAGAAAAGGAAAACTACCCAGTCCCACCAATGGACCAAATCTTGCAGACAGTGTCTGGCTCTGAGGTTTTCTCTCTACTGGATGGTTTCTCGGGTTACAACCAAGTTCTGGTGTGATTAGAGGAAGACCATTTTAAAACTACCTTCCGAGCCAAGTGGGGAACTTTCGCTTACAAACAAATGCCCTTCGAGTTAACCAACACAGGGGCAACCTTCCAAAGGGAAATGGACGTAGCATTTCAAGGACTGATCAACAAGTGTGCGGTAGTGTATCTGGATGATGTAACTGTGTATTCAAAGAATGGAGAGGATCACATCCAACACCTAACCCAAATTTTTGAAAGGTGTAGAAAATACAGTATATCTTTAAACCCTAAGAAAACTATCTTTGGTGTGGAGGAAGGAAATCTATTAGGTCATATTATATCCCAAGCCAGCATTCATATAGACCATGAGTGAGTCAAAGCTATAACTCAAATCCCATTACCTCACAACAAAAAGAAAATGCAATCCTTCTTTGGGAAAATCAATTTTGTAAGAAAATTCACACCTGATTTCGCCGAGACTGTCAGACCACTACAAAAAATGATCTGCAAATATGTTGAATTTAAGTGGTACGATGAACGAAAGGATGCCTTCAACAATATTAAAACTATTATATCTCAAGCCCTCGTGTTACGAAGCCTCGATTTTAACAGAGATTTCTTCCTCTATAATTTCACTTCCAACCAATCGATAGCTGCAGTATTGACTCAGAAGGATGATGAAAACAACGAGGCCCCGGTGTCTTTCATGAGAACTAACCTCCAAGGATCTGAACTCAATTATCCTGCTATAGATAAACAGGCCTATGCAGTATATAAAGCAGTAAATCACTTCCGATCTTACATCCTCAAGAACCATACCAAAGTAATCGTACCTCATCCTGCAGTCCGATCCTTGTTCACTCAAAAAGAGATGGGAGAAAGAAGAGGGAACTGAATGGCAGTAGTTCAAGAATTTGATCTGGATATAAAACCTACCAAACTAGTTAAAGGGAAAGGGTTATGCAAGCTTGCAGCTGAAGCCCAAGACCAAGTAAATGAAGACGTCGGATGGGAGAATGAAATGGCATTATGGTGTGGTGAAGCTTCATACACTTTCCCAGGACCAAAGTCTTGGTATGAGAATTTGACTTATCTCTTGCACCATGGAACTTGCCCAGAAAATCTCAATCCTAGGGAAAGGAGAGCTCTCAGGTTAAAATCCGCACAATATCGCCTCATAAATTCGGTACTCTTCCGAGTCAATTATGATGGGGTGATTTTAAGATGTCTCGAACGTGAAGATGTGGACAAAGTTCTGAGGGAACTCCATGATGGCCCTGTCGGGGGACATTTTGCAGGAAACACCACCGCTCATAAGATACTGAGAGATGGTTATTATTGGCCCACTTTGTTCAAGGATGCTCACACATACTCTAGAAACTGTAAAACTTGTCAAATAAGTGCTGGGAGAGAGAAGAGAGTAGTGGTTCCACTCCAACCAGTGACTATTTCTAGGCCTTTTGAGCAATCGGGGTTAGATATCATAGGATAAATTACACCAAGCTCTTCAAAACAACATAGGTATATACTTACTGCCACCGATTATTTCACGAAATGGGAAAAGGCCATCCCTTTGACTCATGTAAATGAGAAGGTGGTAATTCAATTCATAAAACAACAACTGATCACAAGGTTTGGTGTCCCTTCTATACTAGTTTTTTATAATGCAGCTTACTTCTCTTCTACCCTGTTGACGAAGTTTTCTCTAGACAAAGGAATCATAATTAGGTACTCTGTGAATTATTATCATGGGGAAACGGAGTGACATAATCAACTAATAAAAACCTAGTGAGGATATTGAAGAAAACGGTTGCATACAACCAAAGGAATTGGAATAATATACTCTACAATGCTTTATGGGCCGATAGGGTCACACCCAAGGAAGCTATAGGAAATTCCCCGTACTTTATGGTATATGGGCAGGAATCCATTCTCCCAAACGAGCTTTATCTTCCATCTCTTCAACTAGCCCAAGATGCCATGGGACAACCTTCATCAGTCATACAACAAAGAATCAACACCCTTATTATGTTGGAGGAAGAAAGGGAAAAGGATAAATCAAAATCCATATCCCACCAATAGATAGTGAAAATATGGTTTGACAAGCATAAGGCCAAGGAAAATAATTTTGAAGTAGGATACTTAGTCCTAAAATGGGATAGAGAAAACGAGCCTAAAGGCAAACACTCTAAGTTTCAGAACCTATGGCTTGGACCTTTCCAGGTGGCTGAGAATATTGTGACATGCACTTATCGGTTACAGAATCTGAGGGGGGAACCTGACGCCCTCCCAGTAAATGGACAAGCCCTAAAACAATATTTCTATTAAAAAAAAAAATGTTTGTGTGCGTGCTCTCATAATTTTTTTTTTAGATAGTTCAATTGCAAAATACATTTTTTATTTTTCTTTGTTGTTTTATTTCTTTGCGCTTTTGAAGGTTGTGTTTAGAAAGACAATGTTTGACCTCACATCATGCGACATGGCGAACTTTGTTCCTAATTCATCACTCACATACAACACGAGAAAGCGTCGGGGAACCTGCAGTTGCTCCGAGGAGTCCTCTATCTAACATGCGCAAATGAACACCTTTGGAGAAATGCAGAAGTGTATGCCTGGTAGTCTGGTGAAACCTTAAGGGAAAGTTGGTAAGATGAAAAGGAATACATGAACCCTGAAGATAAAGCTAGCAAAGGATTCACCTTAACCATCTCATTTTTCAAATAAACAGACGTCATCCTCTCCAACTCACTCAGGGCATTCTGCCGAAATAAAATTTACTTTATCAAATGAGTGAACAGCAGGAGAGGGTATGCAGATAACTCCGCTGGAGCTATGGACGCTTGTTGGCAGCGGAGTAAGGTCTGTGATGTCAGGGTGACTTTTTCGAGGCTATGGACACTCGCTGGCAGCTGAGCAACACCGTAGCAAGTGATTAAAGGTAACTAAAGGCTTAATGCCAGTGAATACTTTCCTAGATTTTTTCAAAAAGGGCATGAGTCAGGGTTACAAGAAACGAAGGAGGAATAAAGGTGGAAAAACCCACAGGCAGACCCAGAAGCATCAACTGGAGAATTTCAAATGCAAGGGTAAAAGAGGCTCTAATTTAAAACCAGATAAGTTCTCCACCAGCTTTTGCATCAGCCGAGCCTGAAGGAGGAACATAGATTCTGTTTTCACCCAGTTAGTCGTCATTTGTTGAGCACTCAACACACCCTAAAAATTCTATGTCAAATTTTACTTTTTGGGTACCACTTGATCTTTTTGCACTGTCTGATTCATCTTCATTATGGAAATTGTTATGTTTTCTTGCCTTTTTTACTCTCATTAAGTCTTTAATCGTTTCCCTGAATCCATGAAAACCCACGACTTAAAAGACTTAACTTATTAAGAAGAATCAACAGCTAAAACCATTTCATCTGACACATCCAATTTGGGAAACAGAAAGTTTTAAAGGATGAAGGAAAATCACTCAAAAAAACCGAAGTCATCGAGTGCCGAAATCGATCGGCGTTGGCAGAAGGAATTTTTCACTCGCGACATGCATCACGCAAAGGATATCGTCGATGACCGATCTCTTTGGCAGCGGTAAAAGACTAAAAGAGTAAGCATTGAACAAAGAAATAAATGATATCATCGATGGCCGATACCTGACACGCTTAGAAAAATCAGAAAATATCAAATCGCGATGAACATCCTGACTACGTTATAGGTTTTCCTCTTATCGCCGACTTCCGAAATGTTTTCGGCATCGGGATTTTTCAGGACGATAACGCACAAGAAAATACACAGTAGGTTTATCTCTGGATGCCGATCACTGATACCTTTCTGGCATGGGCACTCCCAAGGTTAGTTTAGAGCGCATAACTTGAATAAAGTCCCAAGTCCGACCAATACCCGCGATCTATGTCCCAGGTCTTCGGTGCCATGTATCCCGAGCCAGTAGTGCCACATCAGCACCGTACGATGAAATCAATCAGTGTCAGAGGTTTTTTGCAGAAGGATATCAATGAAAATACAAAGTAACTCTAAGCACCACTAAGTATAAATTCAGGGCTAACTTACAACAAAATTTGGATGAAGAACACAATAGCTATACACGCAAAGAGAAGAAACAATACATCCAACCACTGCAACCAGAATCCTTTCGTCAAAAGTTTCAAGACTTTGTATTAGTTTCCCTTCGAGCTTAGATTACATACAAGAGACATCTTCTACCCCTTTTGGACAATCCGTCGAGTTTACATTAAGAACAAGAAAATTTTCAAAAAAAGGAAAACTATCAATGTTTTGTGCCACATCTGAGAATACAAAAAAAAATAGAAATCGTCAATCATGCCTCCTCTCCGCGCGGACTTACTCCCTAAATGCTTCGCGCTCCCTAAGATGTTTTCATTTTTTTTTCTTCTGACACCCTTTCTGCTTCGCGCAGCTGCACAATTGTATCTTGCACTTCCCGAAGCTATCTCTTGAGCCGTGTTACTTTCCCTTCAGGACCTTGCGATGCTAACACCTCAAGGGTCTTTGCTGCCAATTGTCATGTTAATTCTTTATTTTCCTGGTAGAGTTCAGCAGTGGAGAGTTGGGACTCCTCCAGCTACTGAGTCGGCTCTCGAATGTTATAACCCGAGGCATCTATCCTCCTCGTTATGCTTCTTCTCCCCTGACTTGTGGCTTTGACAGGTTCTAGCTGGATGGCACACATAAAAAAATTCTCAACGATCGACCTTGCACACGACTCGATCAGGATTTGGTTTTCCCCTGCCTCCTTATTTTTCCTTGGCCTCCGCCTTCTCCGGGGTATTTGTTGTATTCCAACCTTGGTCCTTATGGCACAACTTCTTCCACTTCGGCCTCTGCACCGGGAGATACCATCGTTTCCATGCAAAGGTAGGAATCTCCCTTTGAAGCCTCGGGAATGCCCACGGTGATTAAAAACAAATTCCAGGCATTTTGGGACTCAAGCCTAGCACTTTGGCTACTTCGTACACCTCATCTTGCATTTTGAGGAGTTCTGATGGTGCAATAGCGTATCTGTCTTATGCGTGAGGAACTTGACAAGGGCCCCAATAGGAAATTTTGATCAGACTGAGCTCGCGAGAAGAATTACCAATAATGCACAAGCTCGTCTAGTGAGTATAACACATACAGGACATCCAGAATTTATAACAGAGCGAGAAGTGAGTGGAAACATGCCAGGGAACACTGGATGCCTGGCGACGAGATGTTTTGA
Organism: Picea engelmannii; assembly: GCA_009831015.1. Taxonomy (NCBI): domain Eukaryota; kingdom Viridiplantae; phylum Streptophyta; class Pinopsida; order Pinales; family Pinaceae; genus Picea; species Picea engelmannii. Next base: position 69,339 of record ML787818.1, on the reverse strand, counting down.
AGAAAACTAAAAAACTTATGTGGCACATCCGTGCGATGAGTATGTTTTGAGGCGTGTGAGGTGTAGTCGATAGGAGTTGTAGAGGGTGTATGGTATGATCACCTCGATTTTTCAATTCCCCAGCCTTCATGATGAGTCGAAGATGGTTGATGTGCTTGATGATGAGACTTTTGTTTTCATAACTTTCCTCAACCTGAGGCGCCTAACGACTGCCCTTATGACAGGATCTGATTCTTTTGGATTATACTTGTACTTTTAGCACATGTTTGGCTCTGACATACTTTCCCGACTCTAAGGGCCAACCGGCCACTGGCATAACTTCAACTCTTATATTTTTTCATACATGATATTTCATGTTGTGGCATGTGGATGTAACCCACTCTAACTAGAGAAAATATGATGGCACTAATAGAAGCGATGCAAGAAATTTGAAGGATTGCAGAGATCACGTAAGTATCAAACGACCAGGTTTAGCAAGCTTTACAGTATGCACCAGTCTAGATTCTTCATGCTTACACTTTATACATATATTTTGACAAGGGTTGTTTTATACTCAATTTCTAAATGATTTTAATTTCGATGGCAAGAAAGATGCCTCCAAGTATTGAGAAAAAATGGCTCAGTAACCTCACCAGGAAATCCAAGAGAATATGGGACAGAAAATCAACAAAGTGATTAAAGATATTAGACTCCCCGTGTTCAGCACACCCAATGACGTCGATGACTTGCACGACATAGTCAAATCGCACACAGTCAAATAGCAAAGGTGACTGACACAAGAGAGTCGGGTCATGTGCGATGATTTATGGGACACTCGATCAAAGCTCGGGCCATCTTGCAACAGTTGAGTGCCAGTTTAGTTAAGTATCATGTGCATGCAATAGAGATAAGAGAAATTTATGTAGCCTCGATGGAACAACACAAATTTCCATACACCCACACCTGGGAGGATTTTTTCATTAGTTGGTCAGAGTATGAGAAAAGTCACCCTTTCAAAGTGATATCTTGAGATGACTGTTGGAAAAATTTTAGGAGAGAATGCCATGTGGTGAGTTTTGTTTTCTTTAACTACACTTTAGCCATTATGTTTAGTTAATTTTATGTTATAAATAAGAGCATCGACCGATTAGTCAAGGGTTGATGGTTGCTGCAAGAAACTCTTCATTTTTGGTTTTGTTAAGAATTATTTCTGAGCAACCTTTAATAGAGAAGTCCTTCTGGACCAGAGACAAGTTATATTTTCATCAAATTCATGTGTGATTGGACGTGGAGAAGAATTATTTCATATCTCGTCTCATGAATGGATGTTGTAATGAGTAAGAGCTATTAAATATATTGTTAAGTTATCTGATGCAATGTTTTACTGTTGTTTTCTTTAATGATGAAGATGAATCGTTGTGTTATTATGTGATGGATGATTAGAGTAGGTGAATTATTTTTCTTGCCATTATCTTATCACATATGTGTTTTCTTTCTAATAATTAGTTTCTCATACAGTAATTGGATTCTCAAACGGTTAACGTATTAGTACTAGGCATGTGGTATAAAATTTTCATCTACATGCTTGAGTAGCGGGTTATCCCAAGCTCAGCCTCTTCTCCAATAGTTAAACTTAATCTTGTTTTGTGGCAAATTTGGTTTATACCGGCTTACAATCTTACATCGGTCCCACCTAAGAGAAAATACAAAAAGAGGAAGTCCAAACTAAAGGAGACGCATTTGCAAGAAAACATAAAGCCCATCGATTAATTGACCAGATCGCAAGATCTAGAGAACCATTGCACTATTAAACATTACAGAGTCTAATTGGGCCTCGGTGGTTGGTTTGGTTCCTATTGTTGAGTAAATGGATCTAGGACCCATCAACATATCCCTAAAGTCCCAAAGGTAGATCAAATTGCCATCGTGTGTTCCAAATGACACGTGTCAACAGATCGTCGGATCCGAAAGACCAGGGGTCCGGGAGAATAGCGGGAAGCAAGGTTCAATCTCTCTGGAGTCTTGAAGTCTAGAGTTGATATGGATCGTCAATCATAAGGGAGACATGTGGCAGCCCACCTAGAGGTCCGGAGAACCTGTACTCTGAAGGAAAGAAGCGAAAGGTCACTGGGAGAAAGGATTTTCGAAGCCTCAAAGGTCAGGATTCATCATAGTCGTTGATCTAAAGGAAGACACATGGCAAGCGGAGGGAGCCCCTGTTACTTAGATGTTCAGGGGTAGTGAGGAGTTTTAGTGTTAAAATGCTCGGACTCCTAGAGTCTGAAGCTAGATATGAACCTTTCATCCCTCAGAGCTTGGGAGCCTTCGATCTATATTTTTTGGTTGTTTAGTGGTCCAGCCCTTCGGAAGGCTAGAGAAAAGGTACCACCAAAACCTCTGAATCCCCAGAAGTGAGAAGTACATAGGAGTCGTTGATCTACGGCAGAATGTGATTCGTCCGATCATATTCATAGTTCGGCTCGCTGGGAGCATTGTAGGTTGGAGCAGACCAACTTGCCAAAGCCTGAACTCCCCACTCCATCACAACCATAGATTTTTGCAGACATTGTGAGCCGTCGATATTTGTAGTGGTTCGATACTCCACCACTTTGGTGTTCGAGAGGAACCCAGTGTTGTTTGTGGGAACTCCTGAAGCCCAGGAGCTCCAAAGTCTCGAATCTTGCGGAGGCAAGTGTTGTATCCCGTGGTCATAGCCTCTAGTCATTTGGTAGGTTCGACAAGTGCACAGGAACACCCGCAAAAGGGGTTTTTGCTTGAAGAAGAGACTTTAGGCCTATGGTAATTACTTTGAAGGCTCAGCAAGGGCCTGTGAGTTGTTTTCAGCTCCTAAAATCAACGATCCTCAGACCAGGAGGTCGTGTAGACTCCAGGAGTGGGAGGGGGTTTGCATCATGAAGTTTGGGGATGCAATATCTCTCAAGAATCCTGGAGAAATATGGAGCAGATCCAAAAGAAATTTATAACTTATAATCTCAAAATTAAGGGAAATACACCCTATCCTATCCTCCTCATCGAAGCAATCCTTTCTCCCATTGAGAGAAAAACTATGATTAGGTACTTAATGTACAAGAACAAGATAAAAAACATGGATAACAAGAGGCTCCCAAAAATTCCTTCAGACTCTAGAAAAAATCACCAATGGATCAAGCAGGGATGGCATAATGATGCTAAGCCTTGGCTAAATCATTACGGAATAAAAGAAGTTATTGTGCATAATATTGATGATATTAAAAATATTGTACAAGCTAAATTTAAAGAGAATCTATGGTGTGATAAATAATTAGAGGATAAAATAAAATTAATATATTATAAGGAGGTGGTTAACGCTAACCTTGAAGATCAAAAGTATTTCTATGTTTTGAAAAACGTAAAGAAGAGAATCAATATTGCTAAAATAAGTAGTAATTCTCATGAGATGCATAGTTAAACTAGGCATTGGACAATCTCCAAAACACCATGCCAAGAGAGAATTTGTCACCTTTGTGACATCTAGAGGGTTGAATATGAAAAACACTTTCTCCTATTATGTCATGTGTATACCCAAATTAGATCTCAATTTCCAAATATTTGTCACAATACCAACCTTCCTAACCTTCTAAGACATCAAAATTTTAGTGATCTTGGAACGCTTCTCTTAATACTTTTCAAGCATCAAAATAACATTTTAAATAAACCCAAGTAATCTCTTGTTTTTCTTAAGGTCCGATAAACCAATTTTGGTCTCAGTGGACATAAACCACCATCATCATATTATATTAATTTTTTCGTTTTATTTTTTAAATTCAATAATCCAACAAATTACACACGCACACGTGTAACGGTGCGTGTAATAGTTATTTCATTTTATTAAGTCGATTTTACTTTTATAAATATTATTATCATTGTTATTGTTATTAATTGGTCCGAATTGATATATATATATGTGTGTGTGTGTGAGAGAGAGAGAGATAAATAAAATAAATTACAAATTTTCATATTTTTAGTACACAAATTATTTGGCATGATTAAAATACTTACATATTTTTAATTATGGTGGATTTTCTTTTATTTAATTTTTTCCAAACACAAAAAAATCTTAATATATAAAATATTTTTAATAAATAAATATGACAAAATTATAAAATGTATAATATTAAGTATCATTTTTTAATTTATTTGAATGGATAGTGTTTGTAAGGATTATTTTTTAATTTTTTAATATTCCTTATGTTTAGAAAAAAAAAACTATATAAATAGTGCAATTTTTGGATTATGAAAAATTCCTTAAATTATTTGTACTAAATTTTTTATAAAATTCAATACTTTGGAAGATTAAAAAAAAATAAAAAAATTGAAAAATACATAAAATAGCCAATAATTCAATGACTAAAGGAATTATTAACACGAATATTAAAAAAACAATTAAATCGAAAAATATGTTTTAAAACAACTCATGACGTAAAATCATTTATTTTATCCATTTTTTTAAGGGAATTGTAAGAAAACTTTTAAGAAATCTTAATGACAAACTCACAAATTTTTCACTATATTCGCAACGATGTTTCTTCTTTTTACAATATCAACTTCAGTTTTTCCTTCATTCTTCCTCTTATAACTAACTCTCTAGATCCAATTATTTATTTATCTTCTCTTTCCATCTTCTACGTAACTCGTTCCTACTTATTTTCCTATACAAACAATCTCCAACCTACCTAAGCTCTTTCTTCTTGATGAAGCTTTCATCAAATCAACGTTCCTCATTCCTCTACTCTTCTATTTCCTTTATAAAGAAAATATTTATCAACTTGTTATGAGGATAGGAAAACCTCATAGACATCTTACCATCTCTATCTTCATGTGCATTTCCTTCTTGGCAGTATCATATTCAACAATGTTATTTGACATCATCACTAATGGTTTCTTTGCATACTCACATGATACAAAAATATGATTTTTCATGAGCATTAAAACAATGCATTTCTTCATGACTTCCATATAGATAATATCTACTTCACTTCTACCCCATTTTCCTCCTTACAACTGGCTTCAATGCCCACATATTCTCAATCCTCACAATCACTATATCAATGCTTCATTTAAATTTTTGTTATGCTTGTAGCTTTGTAATGTATAGACAATTCAAGTTCTAAACATGGAGTATTCATTTATCCTAATTTCCTCTTTATTGTTTTTCATCAACGCATCCATATTCAACTTC
>ML787818.1:50415-62355 GCA_009831015.1 Picea engelmannii | reverse complement strand
TTATTTTTCTTAATTTCTGCCAAAGAATCTAGTTTTTCTTTCATAGTTTTAATTACAAATTTCTTAAATCTCTTCACTTCTACAAAATTATTTAAAGGAGTCTTCTCTAGGATCTCTAGAATAACCATCACTTCATCTCTCAACCATCATCATCAAATTTCCCATTACTAGGGTTTATTTAACCCATATTGGAATCAATGCAAACTTATTCTCTTTCTCTACAATTATTCCCTAATTAATTCAAACACTCATTTATACATCCACGGTTGTTTTGTCCCCATGGAAATAATGATTGGAAATTTCATAAATTACCAACTCTTGTTTTGTCTTCTACAAAAACGCACACCAACAAAGTCTAATTACTAGTCTCCACTTCACATAGGTCAAGTGCAACCACTATCAAGGACACTTCTATCTTTAAATCTAGGAACACAATCCTACTATGATATCACTTGATGCAAGTGCACGGTTCCTACAAATCAAAATTACATAGAAAAAGTACAATGACACTAATCTGTATTTATAAATGGAACGAAATGAAATACAGAGTTATAACAAAAAAACAAAGATACAATGAAAATGGACTTATATTAATAAATGAAATGTGTTGAACTGTAAAAATGTAGAATGAAACAAACACGCTCAAATGGTGGTAGCTTATCTTTGAGAAGATATGTGACAGCTACTTTCATTTTCCAGAGCGCATTACAATGAGGCTGAAAGGAATTTTTATCATAGATAAGCAATGAGGAAACCATAAACATTCAAAAACTTAACCCTAGGAGAAGAAATTCCAAAGGCTTGTGGGCCCCGATGGGGTTAGTTGGTATGCCAACTTCTTGGGGTCGTAATTTTTGCATAAAATCTTTGTTTGGTGCACTTGATAGCCCGTTGGAAAGGTCTAACCAAGAAGTAGACATTCCATTTGGCCCAGACATACCTTCTACTATCATTCAGGTATTTTCGTGCCCAAAAAGAATTGTTTAAGGCCTCAAAATGGCCCTAGAATTTTAGGACCCGAAAAAGTGTAAAACAACTGCCAAGATGGAAAATTATTATTTGAGCCAGTGGAATAGGTGGGTGGCCAGCGATATCCACCTAGATCAATCCTCCCCCCTTAGGAAGAAATGGTATCCATTGTGTTGAGTGTCCACTGTTAACGCTGAGTAAATTGTTGGGTTGAAGAAACAATCTGCAAAGGTAACCTACAAACCAACTTTAATACTGGAAACTAGCCTTTCCAATCTAGAGAGGGCTCTCTCTAAGACTTTATCTCTGATGGATAGGTTGTTTTAAATTGATGGCTAGATTTAGAATTTTGAGATAATTTTTCAAGGTTTGCTGACAAAAGATAGTATTTCTAGGGCTATCGAGTCAACCCCTAAAAACAAAGAAAACAATGTTTGGTAGATAGAACTCCTCAGAGGAACAAAGGGTAAATAAGGTGATGAACTTCGGTGTTTAGTTTGATCATGTAGGGTGAAATAAGAAAAGAAACACACAATAGGATCAGAGCACCACAAAGGATGAATTCTAACCTCAGTTGAGAAGATAGACAAAATTTAAATCAGTTAAGTCTAGAGCACCATTAGATGAATTCTGGACTTTTAATTTACCAATTTAAAGAGAATAAAAGTGCAGGTGAAAATAAGTACACAAAGAATACATACAAAGAAGAGTACAATCTTCAAATCACCACCATTAGAATCTTTTTCTTGAGGAATGCAAGACTTCTACATTTGTATTTCTTTAGATTCACAAAATTACATTGAGGATCAAAATGTCTATACTTCAACCTATGCACCCCTTTTACATCAAAATATTCCATATATATAGAAAACTAAATCTAAACTTAGTTTCTAGGAGTCAAACTACTATCCCCTAGAGTTATGGATCTAATTGTTTTCAAAGAGAACAACAACCTCTACAAAATTTACCAAAAATAGGAAAGTCGGTTTTTTAATCATAACCTATCCTAAATGTTATTTACAATCATAAATTATTAAGCAAATTTCAACCATATGGTTATGATGAATCATCATGTGTATCACTGGAAAACACTATCACCTTTGCGTAGTAAATTCAGGTTTCTGTTGCGCAAATGTTGACTGCGAAATCTATGCAGCGATTTCACGTGGCAGATCTTAATGACAAATTTTGTCTCTTTAAACTCCTTACCTATCTCAACAAAGATGCATTCCTTTTCAATTTCGATTGAGCATCAGAGAGAGTTGCACATGCATCACCAATAGTTGGTCTGCATTTCTTGAAATGTTCCATCATCCCTTCCTCTGATATTCATTTTTCCTCCTTGAGTTTAATGATCTCATCTTGAGCTTCTCTTAGTTGTTTTTTCAGCCATTTTATATTCTTTTCTCCTCATGTTGGTGAGGTAGAAGATCTCTGAACTGATTTATTTTGTGATGCTTGAGCTTCAGGAATTCTTTTTGTTAGCTTCCTCCTCAATTCTCTATTCTCCTGATAGAATTGGGTTATAACATGTTGATATTTCTTTAGTTGTTGTTTCACCTCCTTAATATCTGCATCTTCCTCACATGGTTCCACTTGCGTTTCATCAATATCCTGGGTTTTACATTCAACAAATTCTATCTGAATTGTGGGTATGGGAAACCTCTTGGCAGAGGACCTAGTGCATGGTTTGCTGGGAGCTTGTGTCTCCTCAGTTTCATCAGTGAATCTTAGTTTTCTTATTTTCTTGGATGATAGATAATTGAGTGATGAATTCTCAATTTCTTTTCCTTTTCCCCTTTCAAAAACACCTCCTCCTTTTACCCCTGAAATATGAAATGTTGACTTCTTAGCAGATAAGGGAGTATCTCCTTTAGGGTCCAGGGGAATGTTTTCTGAAATCATGAAATAATTCTAGTCCCTGCTTAAATTTCCAAGCTCCTCGACCACAAACATCTTAATCAAATAAAAATGGAATAGGTTATTCTCTGGCTGGTCAGCTCTGGCTTGAACATTGTTTGTCATCTTTCCTAGGCTTCTACATAAGAAGAAAGGTAATTTTAAATGACTTCTCCTTGTGAAATGCATCAGAATCCTAATGTGGTATTGATGTACCTTGTCAAATATTCCCTAACAAGTAAAGTACTTCCGGATTATCCTCAAAAGTTTCTCAAAAGGTTCCAAAAGATAGTCACTGGGAATGTTGGCTCCAATCTTTTGATTTCTGTATTCAGGTTTGATAAAATCAATATAACATGAAGTATCTAATGGAATACCTTTAAACCATTTTTCTCCTTGCATAGGAATCTCATTCACAGTTGATATGGTTTCCTCTGACACTTGAAAAGTGATCCCTGCAATAGTTTCACTAACACCAGTAAAGTTAAGGGAGATTTGCTTGGTTAGTTGTGCATTATACCCTTGAACCTTTTCACAAAATCTTATGCATTCGGCTTGTTCAAAGGACACTCTGATTGTCAGGTCTGCGTTTACTAACTTTAACTCTTGTGGTTCAAACCTCACAACTTTCCTACTTCTTGCATTCTTTATTTTTCTTTGAGGAATTGTCATGATGTTGATATATGTCAATTTTAGGTGCGCAACAATAGATTATAATAGCCTCTATGCAGTGAAAAAGGAAAAAGTAACCTCCAACAAAAAACAAGAGAAATAACCTCTGTGCAGTGAATGAGGATAGTGACTTTTGCACGGTGCGTAGGAAAAGGTAGCAATAGGAAACTTTGTGCAGCAAACAAATCAGCGAAAAATTTTTTGTCACAACGGAAAAATCGGCGCAGCAGTAAACAATAATGGAAAAATTCGGCGCAGCAATAAACAACAACAGAAAATCGACACAGTGACAAACAATGATGGAAAACTTGGCGCAGGAGTAGATAATAATAATTTAGCTCAAAATAAAGAAGGTTGACTATGTGAAAAACAAACTTGTTCCATAAGAAAATTTGCAATGGGTTCCAAGGAAATCTCTTGAACAATGATTTAAAGCAATGGAGGATGCACAACAAAAACATAGTAGTAGATTTACGTAGCGACTGGTAGCAAACAATATTTATGTAGAGAAGGGCTTCGGAGCTTACTAGAAAATCGATGAACGAAGCACAAGTCGTGAAGGTGATGGAGAAACATGAAAGGTGACCAATATTTATGCTTGAATGGATAAGGAACAAAATTATGAAAAGGGATGGAAAATCCATAGCGACAAGATGTTTTAAGGCAAGTTAAAGATTTGCACAACAAACTTGTGTAGCGGGTATACCTTTGAAGTTTGCAATGGTACAAAAGATATGGAGTGCCATGATGGTTTTCTTTTCTAACCTCATGATTAGGTAATGATGAACCATAATATGTTTTGACATGACATTCATCCTAACCACTTGATTCGACCTTGGTACATAATTTCCCAGTTTTTCGACATGACTCGAGACTTAGGAAAGTATACCATTACAACTTAAACATGATGAACCTTACACTCTTTTTACCAACTTATGGCCAAACCCTCTACTTGACAACTTGAAACCATTCTTTATTTGGACACTAACCTCATAAAATTTGACACACTAACTATGACGCATCTAGGAAAGTCTTGATTTTTTCCAAGATCATGGCATGACTCTGAAAAACATTTTGGATGAACCTCTAACTCTAGCTACAAAAATCATGGTGCTAACACCCACATCAGATGGGGAAACTTTTGTTGAAATTGGCCCTGGGTGAGCCACTTGCCTTGGTGTAGGCATTTCCCTACCTTGACAACCCGATAAAGTTGGATCCTCTATTAGCGAGTTCCCTTAACTAGTGTGTCCATGATATTATCAATGGTTGCATATTCCATGCAATAATGGTTGATCTCTTTCGGTTTCAACTACTTTTCCTATCTCCTATGTGTCTAATAATGGTGGACAGTATGGTCGAAGGAGGTCCACATTGAACACTGGGTGCAAGCCAACGAAGGGGAGAATACTTAACTCAAAATCATTTTCAACCACAGCCTTGGTGATGGTGTAAGGACCATAATGAACTAGACAAAGATTTCGATGGGGTCCTATAAGGATCTCCTTCTACAAATGCAACCAAAACTTGTCTCCCATATGAAAATTGTGTGGCACCTATTGTTGATCATGGAATATCTTGTACTTAGCACTGGATTTCTGCAAAATATCATGGACATGTTGGCGGATGTGCTGAATCGTTTCAACAAAATTGGTGGCTTTTTCAACCTCAAATTGAAAATGGGAAGATTCTTCCTATGTGGTTGCAAGGAGCAGTGCGACATCAATGGGACCCAATGGTTGAAATCCCAGCCCCACCTGAAAGGGGTTGTGGTTGTTCGAGCTATGGAGAGCTCTGTTATAGCTATGTTGAACATAGGGGAGACTATCATCCCATTTGTGTGTATTCTTAGAGTTGTACATGCACAATATATGGATGATCATCCTATTGACAACCTCTTTCTAGAAATCAGTTTAGGGGTGGAAGGTAGTGGATTTGGTGAGCTTGGTGTCCAATCGTGACCAGAAGCTCGACCAAAATGTGCTTAGGAACCTGTTGTATCGATCTATATTGATGGTTTTCCGTATCCCAAAATTTTCCCACACCCGTTCGAAGAAGATTTTGGCAGTGGCCTCCGCTATGATACTCTTCTTGTAGGATGTCATAATGGTCATCTTAGAAAATCGATCAACCACCACAAAAACATAGTCATTTCCCTACTTGGTTGAAGGAAGGCCAGACATGTAGTCCATCGAGATGGATTCCCAAGGCCTATCAGGAGTAGGGAGAGGGGTGTACAGGCCTTGCTTTTTAATGGCTAGTTTGGAAATAGCACAGGCAGTGTAAGACCGTATGTACTTCTCGTCTTCATGTCAAAGTTTTGGCCAATAGAAATAATTTTGTAGAACTGCCATTGTATTTTCCACACCAAAGTATCCTGTTATCCGACTGTAGCGAGCTTCCCAAATACGTTTCGCTCACTCACTTGAAGGAACACATAAATGGCCTAGATGGCATAACAGGCCATCCTGAATATGAAATCAAGTCATAGGCGTGTCTACACCCAACATCTAGTAAGTGGTTGTGAAGTTAGGATCGCTCTCATAGAGTTGGGGCCACCCTAAGGCCTCATGTCCGCAGGAGTGGAGCACCGTGGTTAATGTTGCAACTGGGGGTCGACTGAGGAAGTCATCGATGCAATTTATGCTCCATATATTATATTTGATATTGAGATGAAACTGCTGCAAGTATTTGGACCACTTTTTATGGCGGTTATTCTCCAATTTTCCTTGTGTCTCTATGAACTGCAAAGGCTTTTGATTAGTGTGGATGATTTTATCCTTCCCGAAAATGTCATGCTTTGTTGGCACAGGGGTAGACCGAGGGTTCAATGCTTCAACAATGCACCAAAAAAACCCTAACTACTGGCCCTTTCAGCAACACCTGCGAAGTATATGAACTCTCACTCGAGGTAGAGGTAGGGGGGTTGCAAGACTCAGGTGTCTACAATCGAGCTGGGACACAGATCTATGATCACAATACTTAACAGAGCACTTAGACAATAACATGCATCAAGTTATGAGTCTCATTCACTTCGCATATTAACCCTAATAGTAGATCAGCATAGTAGTAAACATATCTAACACTTCCAAGAACTTAGCATAATCTCATATCTAACATTCATTCACATAATAAGCACTCAACATTCATAAATCTATATATCATACATCAAGAATAGTGCACTAATCAAATACACAAACAGTATAGTACAAAGCATAATAACATGGGATATACGTGGTTCACCCCTGTGTGGGGCTACGTCCACCAACTCTTCTCTTCTTTATTAGTCTCCTTCAATTGTCTTTACAAGCAAAGAGCCACAAATCCAACTCCACGTAGGACAGGAGATCTGTGCACATCTCGCCAGATCCTCCTTCCCCAAGTTAGATCAAGGCATAGAGCCTTCTTACAATCACTTGCACTTAGCTCTGCAAGTCTTAACATATAGTATGCACAAAAGCCTTCACATAAGTCTCGCACTTAGCACTCTTTCACATCTTCTTGCACAAAGCCAATCTTAAACAAACCTCTCACTCTAAGTCCTATCTACTTATTTATACATTACAAAATAGGCCTAAACATGGGTAAACCCATGGGCCAACATCCCATACCCATTACATAAACCCTAATACCCTAAAAATCCTGCAAAAGGGGGAGAGATACCACGATATCCGCTTCGCCTGGGCGCTTCATCTTCAAACAGCCTATCGAAGTCCCAAAAAATGGTCAAACACGACCAAGGTTCTCCAAATCTTGGTCGAGGGCTAGCAGGCCCCCAACACTCACCTGTGAATCATCCCGAGTCACTCTGATCTGGGTAATACCGCTTCGAAGGCCTTGAGCTTGGCTCGAGCTTCCTTGACTTGCTGCTTCACCAGAGCCTCCTGCTTAGTGAGCTTCTGGATGAATTTCTCGGTGACACAACCTTCCAATCATTGTTCCACCGTGGTGACCAGTTTTTCTAGTTGTGATCCTTGTCCCTCAATATCTTCGAAATGGGTGCAGGCTTCATCCTACACCATGTGGAGTCTCTGGGTCATTTCCATGACTCTACTATGGATGGCATTGACCTATTTCTGAACTATGTGCTACTCTTATGATATTTTCATATTTTCAACGGCCGTAAGCTACTTTAGCTGCCACTACTTCACCATATCACTTGAATACCACAAGGTGGTGAACCTCATGGCCAGTGGTTTGGATGGATCGACTTTAGGGAAGGTTGCTCCCTCCGTCATCTCCCAAGTGACAAAGGCAATGAGAATCAATAACCAGCTGAAGTGAAACTCGTAGCCTTGGTCCTACGATTTGTGGAAATCCTACTCCAACTGGTTGACAAGGTAGCTCGCCCAGTTCATCTGCATCCCTTCAACACAATTTCCTATGAGGTCGACGACGAACCCCGTGACCTGCGTCGGTTTTTTCTTTCTGACAAGCTTACCAACGATCAAATGGCAAGCTAGGCGCACTGCGCCATATCGGATGGAGGCTACATTGTAGCCCCGCTTCCCCTTATCCACATCATCGTAGGTTTCCTTGATTCCCTGCAGCAGGGCGCGATCTGCAGCCTTCCCTGGGTAGAATTTATGAGGGTCTAGTCCCTGCATGCTTAGTCCAGTGATCATGTGGATCAACACCAAATCCACAGTCATGCACCTATCTAACCACAAGTAACCTCCGTGGAAGCACGATAGGAGGTGTTTAACTCACGCGTTAACCTCATGATGTCTGCCGAAGTGGGGTATCTTCATCAAGTTTAGAATGGTGGACGACGCAATCTGCTTAGTCCATGACTGGGGGACTATCTTTGGCTTCCTCCCAGTCATCTTGGTCAAGTACCTATGCGGTGTGATAAATGCATAATTTTTCTTGTCTCCCAGGTTAAAGTTGTTGATCTTAAGATCAAGGATCAATCCCATCTGTGATCCTACTACGTGTATCCCCTTTGGGAGGTACGTCATGATGAGTGTGTACTCAAAATATCTTGGGACATTGTCAAGACTAACTGCGTCAGCCAGAGGCAGGATGTAGTTGATCAAGACTGACAGGATGAGCTTCACATTCCCCAGGTCATTGTGGTGCTTGCTTCTCTTCTCGGTCATGGTTTGGGATGGCCCATATCGACGTCCAATCGATGGGGATGTTTGCAATCCTCTCGTCAATGAGGCATGTTCTCCTGTGGACATGACCTTCTTAGTCATAAGGTCTATCATGATATCCTCCACAGAATTCTCTACTGCATTGTGTCCGCCTGACATACACACTCATGATCAGATATCTCAGGTAGGGAGACAAACACTCAAGGTAAGAAAAACATATGGTGAGGTCTCAAATTCACAGTGCGATAGCAGTCAACTCTTTGTGAGATCGAATATATCAGTTTGCAAAAGTGTCCCTGGTGAGACATGTGACGGACTAAATAGACAACATCGTAATGGATTCCTTCAATGGGTCGAATTTCCTCAATCAATATGATTCCATCCATTGTGGCATGGTACCAACAGTCCAATGGTGATATTTCCGGAAATAACTATGTTTCGGACTGTTCTGGAGCGTCTTTCTAATGGTCGAGACACCTCCAACGGTCATATTGCTTCGTCGTGGCGAAGTTCCACTCTACGTTGTTCTGCTATTCCGGCGAGGTTCAAATTCTGCAAGCATTCCTTCTGTGAAGTCCTCTCTGGAACCTCCTGCAATTTTTCTAACTTTGCTTTCTTCTTACTAAGTTTTCTTGCCTTCTTTCTTGTGATCTGAGTCTCTGGATTCCTCTTTCCATTTCTATTCTTATCTTTTCTTATGATAGTAAGTTCGCACCGTTGATTTTCTTTCATAGGGTTCAAATGTGATACTTCTTCTCTTACTAATTCTGGTGTAGGTGCTCTTCTCTCCTGCGTGGATAGGTTCTTTAAGTCTCCTTTTTTTATTTCAACCTCGGCATCCTTCTGCTGCTTCGACTGGTCCTCCTATTCTTGTACTAGTTGCTATATTTTCTTGGCTATGAAGACCCTTAATTCTTGCTTTTTGTGTTCTATGGCTTCCTCTTCTTATTTCCTTCGGATCTGATATTTCTCAACCCAGGGTTTTCCTAACATAAGAGAAAAAGGAGTGTTATTCTCAACAAACTTAATGACCTCAAATTCTTCTTCAGTCGATGCTCCATGGGATATCATAGGTACATGAGTAAGTCTTCCACATAGGGTTATCATATTTCCTTTAAACAATCCTATCCCTCCTAATGAAGGAATCATAGCAGGCTTTCCCAAAATTTCCCAGGTACTCTCTGGCATAATATTCACCTGTGTTTCTTCATCCAGAATACAGTCTATGTCGAAGTCTCCTATTCGTGTCTCTATTTGTTGTTTTTCTTTCAAGATCTCTGATAAACTGTCATCTTTATGATCGTTCATGGTTTCTTTCATATGTAGTAATAGAGTCTCTGATTCTTTCTAGTTCTCTAACATTTCCTTAGTTTCTTGACCTTCTTCCTATTTTTTTGTCTCATGTTCATCTTTTCAACTTTAGAAATCATTCTAGGGAAATCCAAAACCTCATGATCAATACCTTTACAACAAAGACAAATAGGACCTATACCAGAGAATTCCTTAGCAAGATGTCCTGGTCTTATGCAAGTATAACATATTGTAAATCCTCTCTTTCTCTTAAACGATCCCAACCTTTCCTATACTGCACACTGGGATCACAGCGATGGACCTGCAATCTGCAAAAATTCTTTCTAGGACCCTGCATCCACTTATTAGTCAAAAAATTCTTTCTATGCATAGGAATAACATATATTTCACTAACTTTATCAAATCTATTCATACCAAATCTTATTTCTTCTAGTTGTGCCATAGTTTTTAGGCTAGGACAAAATCTATCAAACATACTTAGATTCATACTTTCGAAGTCAAAATTTCCACTTATCTTACCTTTACCAGAGCACAAAGCTTAAATATCTTACCTCTTTTCTTCAGATCTGGTTCCTTTCTTAGAACAGAGCTTCACAAATCAAGTAGAATATTATGCACTACAGCGGCAGATCTACGCACAAAGATTTCCCTTTTCCTCAGTTCTCGGCAATCACAGTTTTAGGTCTGAGAAATGGAACCATTTGTTGGCATAGGGGCAGACCCAGGGTTCAACACTTCAACAGCACACCAACAAAGCCCTAACTACCAGCCCTTTTGGAAACACCTGCGAAGAAGATGAAGTCTCACTCAAGGTAGAGGAAGGGGGGGTTGCAGGACTCAGGTGTCTACAACCTAGCTGGGACACAGATCTATGATCACAATACTTAACAGAGCACTTAGCCAGTAAAATGCATCAAGTTGTGAGTCTCATTCACTTTGCAGATTAACCCTAATAGTAGACCATCATAGTAGTAAACAGATCTAACACTTCCAATCACTTAGCATAATCTCATATCTAACATTCATTCACATAATAATCACTCACAATTCATAGCTCTATATATCATACATCAAGAATAGTGCACTTAGAAAATACATGAACAGTATAGCACAAAGCATAATAACACAGGATATACGTGGTTCACCCCTGTGTGGGGCTACGTCCACCAACTCTTCTCTTATTTATTAGTCTCCTTCAAGCGTCGTTACAAGCATAGAGCCACAAAGCCAACTCCGCATAGGACAAGAGATCTATGCACACCTTGCCAGATCCTCCTTCCTCGAGTTAGATCAAGGCACAGAGCCTTATTACAATCACTTGCACTTAGCTCTGCAAGTATTAACATACAGTATGCACAAAATCCTTCACATAAGTCTCACACTTAGCACTCTTTCACATCTTCTTACATAAAGCCAATCTTAGACAAACCTCTCACTCTAAGTCCTATATACTTATTTATACATTACAAAAGAGTCCTAAGCATGGGTAAACCCATGGTCTGACATTCCATACCTGTTACATAAACCCTAATAACCCAAAAATCCCACAAAATGGGGAGATATCCCACGATCTTCACTTCGCCTGGGTGCTCTGTCTTCGACCAACCTGTCGAAGTCCCAAAAAATGGTCAAACACAACCAAGGTTCTCCAAAACCTGGTCAAGGGCCAACAGGCCCCCAACACTCACCTGTGAATCATCCTGAGTCACTCTGATTTAGGTAATACCGCTTTGAAGGCATCAAGCTTGGCTCGAGCTGCCTCGACTTGCTGCTTCACCAAAGCCTCCTTCTCAGCAAACTTCTGGATGACTTTCTCGGTGACATGACCTTCCAAGAGTTGTTCCACCTGTTGATATTGAGAGGGGGGTGAATCAGTATCAAGTACAATTTAAAACATTTTTCAACTTATACTTAAACCATTCAACTATATCCAATGAGAAATGAACAATAGTATAAGAGTTACACCAATACACCACAATACACCATGCAC
>ML787818.1:37682-48740 GCA_009831015.1 Picea engelmannii | reverse complement strand
TTCCTTTCATTGATTCTGCAATTAATTGCCTTATGTCCAAAATTTTTGCAAGTATAACAATGACCAAGAAAGAAATTTTGATACCTTGGAGTAAGTGGGATTCTTTGTGATGTAGTCCATCTGGGTTCATGATCTATTCTTTTTTAGTTTCCTTCATATTGATTGAAGCTTCTTTGATTCCTGAAGGTAGGAGGTCTTCTTGGATATTCATTTCTTTTGTAATCATTCCTTCTTTCTGGTATCCTGGTCCACTTCTCATCAACTGTCTGTATATCTCTTCCTTCAACCTTCTTGTTGGTATTTGCATCTTCTTTGTATGAAGTTTCACCCATGCATCCAAGATGTGTTAAGTCTTTTGGCACTTGAGAGTTTCTTAAGCTCTTCCTCAATGAGACAACTTCTTGTTCAAGTTTCTCACAATCTTCTTCTTTCTTCATCATTTGGACATTCCTTACTTCTTCTATTCTTATTTCTTCTTCGAGTAGAGTTTTCAAGGAAATGGTTTCTTCTCTTAGTTTCTCAAAGTCTTCTAATTGTTTCTTCAAGATTACAACTATCTTTTCACAACTAACCAATTCACTTCTTATTTTTCTTTGCATGTCTTTGAGCTTACTATTTTCAATCTCAACATGCTTCAATTTTTTAAGATTCTCATCTTCTTGTTGAATAATTTTTTCTTCATGATTTTCTTCTTCTTCATTGGAATTTTCTTCTTCAGTGTCATTTCTTTCTATCCTTGGATGAGGACATTCAAATTCAACATGACCTACTCCTTCACAATTAAAGCAAAATAACTGACCTCTATTTTCTTTTTTGAAATCTAAGATGTTGTAATTTGCTTCAACTTCTTCTTCTTCTTCTTCTTCTTCTGTGTCTTCCCTTACATAATGGTCTTGTAGCTTGTCCCAAAGCTCTTTTGATGATGCACATGATCCCACCTTGGATTTCACTGAATCTTTCAATCCATCCAGGATGGTATTTATTGCCAATTTGTTGTTCCTTTTTGCTTCCTTCTGAGCTGCAATCTTTGGTTTCTTCAAAGCATTGTATCCTGAAGCAACTAAGAACCAAACATTTGCCCCAAGAGCTTTCATGTAAGTTTTCATTCTATTACTCCAGTATTCAAAATTGCTTATATCAAATGGTGGAATCCCATTTGGAATTTTGTCTTCCATTTATTCTTACGATCTTCCTTCCACTGGTTAAACTATACTGAAGGTAACCCGCTCTGATACCAATTGTTGATACTGAGAGGGGGGTGAATCAGTATCAAGTACAAATTAAAACCTTTTTCAAATTATACTTAAACCATTCAACTATATCCAATGACCAATGAACAATAGTATAAGAGTTACACCAATACACCACAATACACCATGCACAATATATGAGAAATACTCAATAGTTATTGTTCAAGGGAAGTAATGACTTCCAAAGGTAGCTACAGCTACCAAATGTAAAGGGAGGGATAAACCTACAAGAGGAAGATACAATACTCCAATATCAAAAGATATTTTAACTCTCCATCCTTCCCCCTTCCTTCCACCCAAGAATATATGAGAGTTAATAAAACTTTACATTAAATCATCACCATCAACCAATCATCACATAGAACCTGATAATGCTTCCTGAGACTTCTTCAATTTCTGCAATTCTTCAATTCTTGGAGTACTCTGATCCTGTAGATAATATTACTCAATGTATTCTCTGAAAATCCTCCAATTTTCACTCCTTGAATCCTCCCCAAAAAGAGGTTATAGAAATAATGGTAGACTTTATTTAATTTTGGTCTATTCAAAAGACCCAACTTGTACAGCATGCCCCGTGCTCAATATTTAACATACGATTCGGAAACTCTCACACAAGAAACTAAATTCTGTACTCTTTCCAATGGAAGTGGTCCCACTTAATTTGGATTATGTATGAAGAAGTTATGATTGTTTTACCCAGAACACCTGTTTATTGACTAGCTTCAGGACTGGTCACAAACCCTATCTTCCACAGAGTGTATCTCCATAATTGTAATGAATCAAGAGCTGAAATTTTTACCATAGGTACCTTGATATGTCTTATCAACACCATAGAAATTTCACCATCTGAATCATTCCAGAAAAAAATTTATAGAAAAAATGGTAAGATGACCTGAAAATAACATACCTTAGAACACATCACCAAAAGACTTCATCCTCCCTTGAAATCCGGCCTTCTTTTCTTATTATTTCCTCTGAAATTCAACTTGTATCAAATGAATGTATAATGATTTTTATTTATACCATTTATGTCACTTCCTTTTAACATTAGGGCCAACCTGACACTTTCTTATTTTGTAATTCCTTTCTTTAATTATCTTCAGGGCCTACATGTACTTCCTTCTTCAATTCACTTTGTCATCTTCAAAAATTCATTTCTCCTCAACCATGAGGATCCACGTGACATGCCACATACCACCAAAAACAACATGATGTATTCTATCCATCCATGGGTGTTGTATCTGCATGTGCATTTTCCTTCATGTCCAAATACCTTCATCAATCTTGCAGTCCAAAACCCATGACTAGGGTTGACATCAATGACAACAACCAATCTTCCAACACCACCATGGTTACCACTTGTTCTAGTTGTGATCCTTGTCCCTCAATCTCTTCGAAAAGGGTGCAGGATTCATCCTGCACCGACTGGAGTCTCTGGGTCACTTCCATGACTCTACTCTGGATGGCATTGACTTGTTGTTGAATTGTGCGTTGCTCCTGTGATATTTTCATCTTTTCAACAGCCATAATCTACTTCATTTGCACTTGTACTATAGATGCATGTTGTTTTGCCTCTTGGAGTTTTTCCTCCAATATATTTAGTTCCAGGTCTTCTACAAGGCACTCATAGGTCTGTGCACTTCGGTCACTGAGTTTCTTGCATTCTAAATCTAATGCCTTGATTCTTTTGACTGTGCTCCTAGCAGTTTCTTCCCTCTAATCTCGCACTTCCTGTGGAGTGCTCGGTACTGCTTGCAGTTCTAGCTCTGCTACTCTTGCTTGAAGTTGTTGAATGGCTTCGACGAGCTTCCCCACTTGGCTCTCGGTTGTCTCTGCTTCCATCTGGGCCAAGCCCATACAGAGTGAAGTTCTCTAGTTACTGCTTGTCTAACTCCAATCTTCTCTGCGAGCAACTGATATTTCTCTCTCTGGATCTACTCTCTGTCCTCTTCAAAATTTCCTCGGAGGTCATATTTCTTTTGTTGCGCAACCCAAAGTTGCTCTAGGGGTTCCTCCTATGCTTGCTTCAAGGCTTCTGTGTCCTTCTCTTTTCCCTCTTGTGCTCGACGAAGGCAAGCCTCTATCGCATCTGCTAATCTATGTAGTTGCGCAGGATCATCTCCCACTTCTATACCCCCTGATGACAACAGCACAGTAGACACTGTGCGACACAAATAGAGATATTTTTGTACCCCTTTTAGCTCTACCTCGATCCTGTCATACATTGCCTCCTGCTTTGCTTCATTTCATTGAAAAATATTCTTCAAGGTCTCTCATACAGTTGCGATGATGAGGTCAATATCATCCACAGTGAGTACAGTCTATGACTACGGCTTGTTTTATCGTGACTTCTTCCATGCTAAGGGTTTCTTTGGAGAAACCTTCCTTTTCTTCGACGTCTAGGCCTCTGTAAGGGGGTCCTTCGATGGTGTTACTTCGCCATTTTCCTTCTTGTCTTCTTCACCTTACTTCTCTTGGATTACTTCGTCACCTTCTCCTTCTCCAAGTGAGTATGGAGCAGTTTCCTCTAATGCATTGTTTATCTCCTACACTTCCAACTTTTTCTTCTTCTTCCTTGCACTGCTTGGTCCATCATACTCTTCTCAGGTGACCAAAGGAATTCTGATGATGTCGGGGTTGGATAGCTCTGCATCTCCAACTGGTACAAGGAATTCCGCAAGCCATTCCTTGGTTATATCCTCCATATCTTCCTTAGTCAATTTATAATATGACTGCAACTCCTCCTTTCTTTCATCCCCATGCACAGTGATATATATGAAGTGGTGGTCTGTGCGGAACTTCACGAGTGGCCTAAACCGATGGAGTGTATTCGGCATCATTCGAGGGAAAGATTCAATGGCCCGCGTGAGATGTAGGTAGTATGTGTGGAAGATATCATTCGACTACCACTGCTTCACCATATCACATGAATACCACAAGGTGGTGAACCTCACAGACAGTGATTTGGATGGCTCGACTTTAGGGAAGGTCTCTCCCTCCAGCATCTCCCAAGCGACAAAGGTAAAGAGAATCAGAAACCAACTGAAGTGAAACTCGTAGCCTTGGTCCTACAATTCACGACAATCCTGCTCCAACTGGATGACAAGGTAGCTCACCCAGTTCATCTGCATCCCTTTAACGCACTTTCCTCTGAGGTCGATGACAAACCCCGTGACCTGCGTTGGTATGTTCTTTCTGACAAGCTTACCAGTGATCAACTGGCAAGCTAGGTGCACTGCGCCATATTGGATGGAGACTACATTGTATCCCCGCTTCCCCTTCTCCACATCGTCATAGGTTTCCTTGATTCGTTGCGCCAGGCCACGATCTGCAGCCTTCCCTGGGTAGAATTTATGAGTCTGGTCCCTTCATGCTTAGTCCAATGATCATGTGGATTAGCATCAGATCCACAAGCACATGCCTATCTAACCACAGGTAACCTCCATGGAAGCACAACAGGAGGCATTTAATGCAGGCGTTAACCCCCTGATGTCTACCGAAGTGGATTATCTTCATGAAGTTTAGAATGGTGGACTGCACGATTTGCTTAGTACATGGATGGGGGACTATCTTTGGCTTCCTTCTAGTCATCTTGGTCAAGTACCTATGTGGTGCGAGAAACGCATAATTTTTCTTGTCTCCCAGGTTAAAGTCGTTGATCTTAAGATCATGGATCAATCCCATCTGTGATCCTACTATGCATATCCCCTTCAGGAGGTACGTCATGATGAGTGTGTACTCAAAATATCTCGGGACACTGTCACGACTAACTACGCCAGCCAGAGGCGGGATGTAGTCAATCAAAATTGACGGGATGAGCTTCGCATTCACCAAGTCGTCACAGTGCTTGCTTCTCTTCTCGGTCATGGTTCAAAATGGCCCATATCAACGTCCAGTCAATGGGAATGCTTGCAATCCTCTCGTCGATGAGGACTATTCTCCTATGGACATGACCTTCTTAGTCATAATGTCTATCATGATCTCCTCCACAGACTTCTCTATTGCATTGTGTTCACCTGACATACACACTCGTGATCAGAAATCTTAGGTAGGTGGACAAACACTCAAGGTAAGCAAAGTGGATGGTGAGGTCTCAAATGCACAGTGCGATAGAAGTCAACTCTTTGTGGGCTCGAATATCTCATTTTGCAAAAGTGTCCCTGGTGAGACATGTGATGGACTAAATAGACAACGTCGTAATGGATTCCTTCAACGGGTTGAATTTCCTCAATCAATACGATTCCATCTGTTGTGGCGTTGTCCCAATGGTCCAATGGCAATCTTTCCGATAATAAATATGTTTCAAACCGTTCCAGAGTGTCATTCTAATGGTCGAGACACCTCCAACGTTCATATTGCTTCATCATGGTGAAGTGTCATTCTGTGTTGTTCTGCTATTGTGGCGAGGTTCAAATTCTGCAAGTCTTCCTTCTACGAAGTCCTCTCTGGAACCTCCTACAATTTTTCTAACTTTGCTTTCTTCTGACTGAGCTTTATTTCCTTCTTTCCTGTGATCAGAGTCTCTGGATTCCTCTTTCCATTTCTATTCTTATCGTTTCTTATCATAGTAACTTCGCAATGTTGATGTTCTTTCACAGGGTTCAAATGTGATACTTCTTCTCTTACTAATTTTGGTGTAGCTGTTCTTCTCTCCTACATGGATAGGTTCTGTAAGTCTCCTTGTGTTCTTTCAACCTCAGCATCCTTCTGCTGCTTTGACTGGTCCTCCTATTCTTGTACTAGTTTCTCTATTTTCTTGGCTATGAAGACCCTTAATTCTTTCTTTTTCTGTTCTATGGCTTCCTCTTCTTCTTTCCTTTGGATTTGATCTTTCTCAACCAAGGGTTTTCCTAACATAAGAGAAAAATGAGTGTTATTCTCAACAAACTTAATGACCTCAAATTATTCTTCATTCGATGCTCCATGGGCTATCATAGGTACATGAGTAAGTATTCCACATTGGGTTATCATCTTTCCTTTAAACAACCCTCTCCCTCCTAATGAAGGAATCATAGTAGGCTTTCCCAAAATTTCCCCAAGTACTCTCTGGCATAATATTCACCTATGTTTCTTCATCCAGAATACAGTCTATGTTGAAGTCTCCTATTCTCGTCTCTATTTGTTATTTTTATTTCAAGATCTCTGATAAGCTGTCATCTTTATGATCGTTCATGGTTTCTTTCATCTATAGTAATAGAGTCTCTAATTCTTTCTAGTTCTCTAACATATCCTTAGTTCCTTGACCTTATTCATAGTTTTCTTGTCTCATGTTCATCTTTTCAAATTTAGAAATCATTCTAGGGAAATCCAAAACCTCATGATCAATAGCTTTACAACAAAGACAAATAGGACCTATACCAGGGCATTCCTTAGCAAGTTGTCCTGGTCTTCTACAATTATAACATAGTTTCAATCCTCCCTTTCTCTTAAACGATCCCCAACTTTTCATGTACTGCACACTGGGATCATAGTGATGGACCTGCAATCTGCAAAAATTCTTTCTAGGACCCTGCATCCACTTATTAGTCCAAAAATTCTTTCTATGCATAGGAATAATATGTATTTCACTATCTTTATCAAATCTATTCATATCAAATATTCTTTCTTCTAGATGTGCCCTAGTTTTCAGGCTAGGACAAAATCTATCAAACATACTTAGATTCATACTTTCGAAGTAAAAATTTCCACTTATCTTACCTTTACCAGAGCACAAAGCTTAAATATCTTTCCTCTTTTCTTCAGATTTGGTTCCTTTCTTAGCACAGAGCTTCGCAAATCAAGTATAATACTACGCACTACAACAGAAGATCAATGCAAAGAGTTTTATCTTTTCCTCAGTTCCTGGCAATCATAGTTTTAGGTCCCGGTAATGGAACCATTTGTTGGAACAGGGGCAGACCCAGGGTTCAACGCTTCAATAGTGCACGAACAAAATCCTAACTACCGGCCCTTTCGTCAACACCTATGAAGCAGATGAAGTCTCACCCGAGGTAGAGGTAGGGGGGGTTGTAGGACTCAGGTGTCTACAACCTAGCTGGGAAACAGATATGTGATCACAATACTTAACAGAGAACTTAGCCAATAACATGCATCAAGTTATGAGTCTCATTCACTTCGCAGATTAACCCTAATAGTAGATAAACATAGTAGTAAAGAGATCTAACACTTCCAAGCACTTAGCATAATCTCATATCTAACATTCATTCACATAATAAGCACTCAGCATTCATCGATCTATATATCATACATCAAGAATAGTGCACTTAGAAAATACATGAACAGTATAGCACAAAGCATAATAACACAGGATATATGTGGTTCACCTTCGTGTGGGGCTACGTCCACCAACTCTTCTCTTCTTTATTAGTCTCTTTCAATAGTCTTTACAAGCACAGAGCCACAAAACCAGCTCCGCATAGGATAGGAGATCTGCGCGCACCTCACTAGATCCTCCTTCCCCGACTTAGATCAAGGCACAGAGCCTTCTTACAATCACTTGCACTTAGCTCTCCAAGTCTTAACATACAGTATGCACAAAATCCTTCACATAAGTCTTGCACTTAGCACTCTTTCACATCTTCTTACACAAAGCCAATATTAGACAGACCTCTCGCTCTAACTCCTATCTACTTATTTATACATTACAAAAGAGGCCTAAACATGGGTAAACCCATGGGTCAACATCCCATACCCATTACATAAACCCTAATAACCAAAAAATACCACAAAAGGAGGCAAGATCCCACGATATTCGTTTCGCCTAGGTGCTCTGTCTTCGACCATCCTATCGAAGTCCCAAAAAATGGTCAAACACAGCCAAGGTTCTCCAAAACTTGGTCGAGGGCCAACATGCTTCGATTGGAAGTGGGCTTGTACAATAGAATACATTTATTTTTCATAAGTGGGGTACTTATAAACTACATCTAATAGTGTCTCACTATGATAGACCACTAGATGACCATGATGAGTGAGATCTACGCCCGCAACATAATCAGAAGAATCTGTCTCAATCTCAAAAGGTAGTTGCAGATCGAGTAATGAGAGAATTGGGGATGATAACAAGTGATGTTTCATATCATCGAATTCTTTCTATTGCAATTTTCCCCGCACGAACTTTTCTTTACCACCACCCTTGGTCACTTGGTTGAGGACCCATGTGATATGGAAGAATCCCAACACAAACCTGTGATAGAAATTTGCAAGTCCCAAGAAACTCTGAAGCTTGTTTAGTGTGGTCGGGGTTGGGCAGTCATGAATGACCTGGATCTTGGTTGGATCCACATTCACACCATGATCATAAAAAATATAGCCTAGGTATCATACCCTATTCATCTCGAAGGAGAATTTTTCCAAGTTAACATATAACTTGTGTTATCGCAGAGTGTGAAGGACCTGTTGAATATGTTACAAGTGTTCCACCCAACACTTGTTGAAGATGAGGATATCATCATGATATACCACCACAAAAGAATTGGTGAAAGGTCGTAAGATATCATCCATCAACCTCATTAAAGTGGAAGGTGTTGGCAAATATTGAACAAGCAACGAATGTGTGTTGATGGTTGTTGTCATTGATGGCAACAACGGAGATGGAAGGATAAGAAGGATAAAACCCCTTGGGGATTCGGATGTAAGAACTCAGGAAGGAAGACAGAGATCCAGTGACCGTTGGATAAGAAATGTTCTGGACCGTTGATCACAGCCCGTATCGGAGAATCGGGAATCGGGGTTTCACGACTCTCGTGAACAAGTGCATCCGAAATCCCAAAATCGCGAAATGCGATTTCCCGATACGAAATATTGTGTGTGGGCCACCAAGAAAGATCTGAGCTGTCAGATTGGAAGAAGACACCCGACAACCATCAGATTTGCAGAAGCTGCAAGGGGGATAAGCCATCAGAGAATCAGGGATCGGGACTTTGAAATGTCCAGTTCAATTGACATCGAAAACCCCAAAATCGCGATATGCGATTTCGCGATTTGATCACAGTCGTTAATTCAAGCAAAGATCCTGACCATCCACGTGTAGACAGGAGGCTTCATCGGAGAATTGGGAATCGGAGTTTCACGAGTCTCGTGAACAATGACAACGAAAACCCAGAAATCGCGATATGCGATTTCACGATGTAATCGCAGCCGTTGAGCCAAGATTGCATCTGAACCGTTGATTCAACTCACGAAAGCAGACCACGTCAGTAAAGGGACACGTGGCACAACCAGGGAATGACAAGTGTCAGGCAGATTCAACACTTCAGGCACATGAATGTCACGAATCAGAGTGACACGTGGCAGGATCTAACACGTGTCAAACCACGTGTGACGTCAGCAGAGGCATCGATGATCGCGACCGTCCATCTGAGGGACAGGTGTCGAAGATCAAGGAACCGTCGGCATATCGGACATCAGGAAATCGGAGTTCCTGAGGTTGAAGGAAACGAGAGATCGAAAGTCTCGAAATCCTAAAGGTATCGAGACCGTCCATTTGAGGGACAGGTGTCGGAAATCAGGAGCGAGTTGGCATATCGCCAATCGGGAAATCGAAGTTCCCAAGGTCAAAAGAAACAGGACATCGGAAGTCCTGAAATCCCGACACAATTGGGACCGTCCATCTGAGAGGACGCGTGGCAGGAGATTGGTGCCATCGGCGAAAGGCCCGATAGGAGGTCGTTCATCGGCTAATCGAAAATCGGGATATCGGAGATCCCGGGCACAAAGGTTTTGTGCACTTCGAAATCGCGATCCGCGAAATCCCGATGAGTGGGGTACAGCTGTCAGCACAGCAGCGAAAGAGGACAGAGGCGTAGTGGAGGCCAGTTGTTAGCATATGAAAGGAGCGTCGTGATTTGGATGATCGGGAATCACGCGGGTGAATGCAATTGATGCATCACAAACCCCGTAGCCCTGACGGGGTTAGGTTGTGGTCATGGGTAATGGTCACATGGACCAGGGCTCAGTCAGGAGGGCTGAAGCCAATCGTGAATCGGGAAATCTCGAATCCCGTTGACATAAAAATTGTCATCGCAAGTGCCGAAACTCCGATGGAGTGATAACACCAAGGTCGCACGAAGGCAGGTCACATGGACCATTGTGTAGCTGGAAGGGGCTAGCATATGGAATGCCAAAACCCAATTCGAAAAGGCGCGGATAGGTTTAATTCGAATTTCAAAAAGGGGTCGATTTCCTCCAAGCAATAAATATGGGACCCGATGAACGTTGAACGGGTCCTGGACCAATGGGTTTAAAAAGGGGTCGATGCTCTCGGCAGAGATTGCAGTTGGAGGATGCAGAGGCCATTTTCTGACAGTAGGGATATCTACTGGTGGGTGAGGTCATTTGAGCAGGCAGTAGGGTAGGTTTGAAGAAAGAGGAACCTCCTTGTGGCAGTCGGGCAGTAGATCTACATTGACAGAGAGATCTCGGCTGTGGGTTCTGCAATGACGAGATCAGAGGCATCTTCTCTAGGTTTATTGAGTTATTTAATATGTGTCCTTTGGTAACTGCCTGACAGTCTGTAGATCTGTGTTTACTCTTGAGATAATTTCTGTTACTGTCATAACCACTAGATGAAACTACCTGATCCAGTGTGAAAATTAATGAAACATGGTCAGCAGTGAGTATGAGGGTTAAACCCTTTAGTAGTAGCAATCTGCCAGTAGAAACTGGTACTATCTTCAGGGGGTTGAAGCTCCCTTCCAGGAAAGGCTGGTAAACGAGAGAAGGTTGTAACCTTCTGCAGGTAGAAGCCTGCGTACTAGTATGAGTCTGCACTAGTACATTGTTGTAGAATGTTTTCTTAATAATAATCATT
>ML787818.1:8890-22972 GCA_009831015.1 Picea engelmannii | reverse complement strand
CTGGACCATTCCTCACCCTGGGCCATTCCTCCTACACTAATCAAAGTGCGCCCTGGAGAGAATGTATAAACCCTAAGGAATGTTTGTCCTGGACCATTCCCCACCCTGGGCCATTCCTCCTACACTAATCAAAGTGCGCCCTGCAGAGAATGTATAAACCTAAGGAATGTTTGTCCCTGATTGTTGAGCCTGGACCATTCCCCACCTTGGGCCATTCCTCCTACACTAATCAAAGTGCACCTTGGACAGAATGTGAAAACCCTAAGGAATGATTGTCTGGACCATTTCCTCTATTAACCAGAAGAGGAAAATATTGTCCTGCATCAACCTCCAAAACGGACCATTCCTCGTGTTAACCACAATGAGAAATCATTGTCTGACAAGGCGGGCCAGTCTTCTTGAGTAACCCTCAAGAAGAGAGACTGCCCTAGACCACTCCCCATGTTAACCACAATGGGTAGTCATTGTCTATGATACATCAGCAATCAGACTACTTCCCATGTTAACCACAATGGAAAGTCATTGTCCGTCAGAAATCTCAATCCACTTTCTGAATAGGAAAAGCATCTGTCCAAGATGGACTATTTTTCAATGAATGTCTTCAATAATATTTTCAGTGCTCCCTCCTAACTTGGAGAGTCATTTCTTCCTTTTTCAATAGGAAGGAAGTTGTTTCCACGAGCTCTAGCTTGAGTATGCAAACTCTTTCATCTTGGATAGAAGCTTTTATCAAAATGTCTGCTTATCTACTCATCTGTGGGGATATGTATTGGAGAGATCATTTTCTCCTTTATGGACTTCATCATGGATAATGTAATGCTTGATTTTGATTGTACATTAGTCTGGAAAACTGTGAAGGCTTCATGTAGATCTGAACAATAGAGTATATTATAGTTGGAAAACTGGATATTATCTATGTGGCACTTCTTCTGTCATCATGAGATCTGATCTACTGAGTAATCATCTTGATGTTATAGGAAATATTCACCACGCTTTTGTTGTGCACTGGAGGTTTTCCACCAAGTTATCTTCTTCTATCTGCATACAAGAGTCTCTTTCTGGTATGCCTCAAAGTCTTGAGATTGCTCTTCATACGCTCTTTATTCAATTTCTCTGGATAACATTCTTTGCATTCATCTGATGTAGAATTCTGACTCATGGATGTTGTGGATGATATAATGACTTATGTAGAGATAAGTCTGGTTTACTGGAACAAGTAATCATCATAGTCTTCTCCCTCCATCTGGGAGAACCTCTAGTTTTGGATCTAGTAATGCTTTTATTCATAATTCTTTCATACATTGTTCTTCATCATGACTTTCAGTTCATCTGCTTGATTTATTTTATTGAGTTCATATCAGGCTGGTAATCTTTTGATTCTTAATATTATGACTGGTTGTTCTAGATTTTCTTTCTTTCTTGGAATCTTCATGTTCTTCTTCATGTTTTTCCTTAGCTCTTGGGTCCATGGAGTTTCTTATAGATTCCATGCCCTAGAGATTCCACGTCTTCATTTCATCATAGGATCACAGATCTGGATGGACAACCAGGAATACTTTAAGGCTTCTCTTCGAAGAAGTCTTCTTCTGCAATTGAACTGAACACGTACTGTCTTTCATGACTGTTACCATGGATATATATTTCATCATCTTCAATGGATCATAGTATTAGCTCCCTCCTAATCCTTGCTTCATGTATAAGTGCATATAATCGGCTCCCTCTGTCATGGATGATTTTAGGGGCTAAATTTCGCTCATGGGCTAATTTTCCATGGTTTTTCCAAAAACAAGATTCGCTATTTTAAAAATGATTCACCCGAATTCTATAGGATAAAATTATTTTACCTTAAAAATTGCCAAACTTTCATAAAAATTATACAAAATCCTTAGAAATTTGAATATTTTTACAAAAATAACGCCAAACCTTTATAGTTGTCATATGAAGGATAAATAAGATTTGCCAAGGTTTCTACATTTTAAAATAAATTTCCATCCTTAAAATCATCCTTGCCCTCCATCTAACAGAGTCCATGCTTCCATGTGCATCCTTATTGTCTTTTGCAATGTATAATTGGCTCTCTTGTCTAACAGAGTCCACGCTTCCGTATTGTTGTTTTCTACAAAACGTCATAAGTCTTTTTCCAATTTCCTCTTGATTGTTGACTTCTTTTTGTTTTTGCTTCTACTAAGTTTCTTCATGATTGATTCGGCTTATCTTGCAATAGCTTCCACATGATTTGTATTTCATTCTTTCATGTGTATTATCCAATGATAACTCTTTTCATCTTGTTTTTTCTTCCATAGGTATAGTTCTTCTTGGAACACATTATCTTCCAAGAGATAGATATACAAGATATGTATAGAGACGATGCAAAAAAGAAATGTACAAGGAATAAGAAGAGTGGTGTTACCTTTTAGAAGAAGAAGTCTCTTCCATCCTGCTTAGTCTTCTTTGTAGGTTCCTTTTCTTTGGCAATCAATGCTTCGTGTTTCTCTTTCCTTTTCTTTAGCTCGGGACAATGATTCTTGTAGTGACCATACTTTTGACAGTTGAAGCATTATACTTTTGAAATGTCTTTGTCTTGATTTGGCTTCCTCCTTGAGCCAAACTTCCTTTTGTTCCTAAAGTTCTTGAATCTTGTTGTGAAGGCTTGATCATCGTACTTATTTTGGGGTTTCTCTTTTGCATTGATCCTTGATTCTTCTTGAGCACAGCAAGTCCAAAGTTCTTCAAATGTCGGGTACTGCTTTCTTATGTTCATGCTTGCGGCAAATGCATCCCATGTCTTAGGAAGACCATTGAGTACTATGTTCACCAATTCCTTCTCTGAAGTGATCTCTTCAATAGCTTGTAGTTGATCTCTTAACTGGGAGATTCTTACAAAGTATGATGTTATGCTATCATCATCATTCATCTTCATGTCACAAAGCTCATTCTTCATACTCATAACTTGTCCAATGTTTCTAACTGAGAAGATATTTGTTAGGGCATCATACATCTTCTTCGATGAGTCAAGATGGGAGATGTAGGGTATCAAGTGGTATTTTATAGAATCCACTATGATATTCATGGCATTGATGTCAACATCTTTGAACTTCTCCATAGCTGCAACATTTTGCGGTTCCTTCTCTTCTCCTTCTTCAAACTCTGGCTTCATGATCTTTCCTTTCATGATATCCAGCAATTTATTCTTGGCAAGGATGAGGTAATCCTTGTCTTCCACACTATGAAGTTAGAGGCTCCATATAACTTGTTCTCAGACTTCATAGAGTTCGTCATGGCTACTTGACTTGGTCAAACCCTGGATTTGACCAGAAATCCAAACTTCATGTCTTGGCTTGCTGAGAGTATCAGGAGATGCGCTAGGCTAGGGCACACTAATCTATCGGGAGATTAGGTCAATCCCTTCACTTAAGGTGCTTCAACAATAGGATTTAGGGTTTCTGCAACTTCTCCTGCTAGTAACCGTAGTGGCAGTGTCTTGGGAGCTTCTTCTGCTAGTAACCCTAGTAGCAGTTTCTCAATGAGCTCAATATCCTAGTGACTATGTTTCCTTCTAGCGTTTAGACTAAATGAAGGAGGTGTGGGCCCATAAACTGTTATAATATAGAAGATGGTGTGCTCATTTTACCATTGACGATACCCTCGTCACCCAACCATAGGCCGAAGCCACCCTCCGAGCACCTTAACCTTGGCTAAGAATTACTCCGGAAGAAAACCCTAGACTAGATAGCCAAAAAAAGGGTAGCGCACCTTTCCCCAAGGATAGTGCATCACAAAGAACTGATCAGATGGTCCAAACCCTAGCCAAGAGATAGTCAAGCCAATACTGAAAAATTGTTGCTGCTGCACCTGCACCTGCAGCTCTCCTCCACATGTGCGCACCAAACTGGGAACTGTAGTGTGCACCAAACTAGGAACTGCAATTCTGAGATACTGTCAAATGAGAACTGGAGCCCTGTATTTATACTGGTTCTGCCAGATTTGTTGGGGCCAAATTCTCCTTCTGGATATGTGTCTGTTTAGTATATTATTATTATTTTTGGCCGACTTCTTCTCTTGGAGGCTAATAACCTAATATAAATTATCTTCTTGAGACGACAAGACTTCTAGGGTTATTAGCCAACTCATTAGGGCTTTCTCTTGCTTTCTGGAGTCTTTTATTTTCGTCAGGTTCACACATGGAGGTAAATACCTCCCGAATCTACCATAATATTAATAGGGCGGTGCCTCCAAAGTGGCCACTTGACGAAGATGCTTCGGTTGTTACCAGTCGTCGAAGGATTTGGGAAAAAATATCCATCATCTCGTTCCTTTTTCAGGAAAGGGATTCCTTGAGCAATATTTTAACAAGATCTCCTACTCCATCGTCTCTCTTTTCTTCTACCATGGGAATTCATCGGGGTCGGCGAGGACGGTCCTGCAAAGGTTCAAATAGTTTGAACCCCAACTCCTTATACCCTGACCTCATTGGGGGCATGCACAGAGAAATAGATAAAGAGCAGATCTCTCTAATACCATTGATCTAGATTTATAAATGGAAAGAAATGAAATACAAATTTATAACCAAAACATAGATATACAGTGAAACTAGAATTCTATTAATAAATGAAACATGTTTAATTGTAAAAAAGAAGAATGAAACAAACTCCCTCGAATGGTGGTAGCTTATCTCTGAGAAGAGATGTGATGGCTACATGCATTCTCCAGAGCGCATTACAATAAGTTTGAAATGACTTTTTATCATAAATAATCAATGAGGAAACCCTAAATATCCAAAAACCTAACCCTAGGAGTTGAAACGCCAAAAGGCTTGTGGGCCCCGATGGGGTTAGTTGGTATGCCAACTTCCCGGGGTCGTAATTTTTGCATACAATATTTGTGTGGTGCACTTGATAGCCCGTTGGAAAGGTATAACTGAGAAGTACACATTCTAGTTTTCCTAGACATGCCTTCTACTATTTTTTGGGCATTGTTGTGCCCAAAAAACATTGTTTAAGGCCTCAAAGTGGCCCCAAAAGTTTAGGACCCGAAAAAGTGTAAAAAACTGCCAAGATGGAAAACTATGCTTTGAGCCAATGGAATAGGTGAGTGGCCACCGATATCCACCTAGATCAAACACATAGTCAATAGAGAATGAAATTCAATACAAAGTCGACAAAGAATGAATATTCAATACATGATAGTATTTACAACAACTAATTTTGCATACTTTTATTGAAATTGATAACAAATTCTCTCAGGAATTATTACATTCACAAATATTGTGTGTAGTTCTCTAGATCATCCAACACTACCATCAAATATAGAATACCATATCAATGGAGATCCAAAGGCACAAATTACATGAAATTCCTAAATATTTAAACCCTGGGGACATTGTTGTTTAGTTACTTAGAAGTATTTTCATTTCTTGGGGTAACCTAAACATGTTTATGATTAATCCCACTTTCGCATAACTATTAATACCTCCCAACATGCCAAATGTAACTCAATATTCGAGGTGTGAATATTCAAAGTCAAACTAAAAAAATGAACACATGGAAGGAATATGACTTTGTGTGCATGATGCAGGAGCATCGCTCACTCATCAAGCGAGCCAGGACATTTAGAGGAAACAGCTGGATAGCGCCAACACACAAATTTTGAAATGCTTTGGAAAGTTGTTGCACCGCCCTTTAAATGAAGGCATTCATAAAGAGCGCACTATGTATATTGTAAATGGACCTTGAGCCTTTAAGCTCGCGTCCTTAGGTAGTTGAGGCATTTAATAGTTTTAATGCTGTTAGATAGGAATTTATTGTAGATTTGATAGTTGTATAATTCGAGAGGGAAAACGGAATATAGGCACCCTCCTTTGTACATTGTAACATTAGCAATTATCAAAAAAGAGCAAGAGAAGAGCAGAGCAGAGAACTAGTGAAGAACACCCATGTACAGATTGAATTAATAGAAGGAAGTCTTTGATTCACTTTCATGGTTTGTGTTGTTTCTCTGTGTTGATATTATGCTCATGTATGTTTGTTTTCTGTCATGCATTTTCTTTGATATGTTGTGTATGTGATTTCATAGTTGAATTGAAATCTGTGAGAGAGAGAAGAGGATGAGTTTCAATTGTTTCTCTGTTTGAGCCAAGAGATTCCTGCATCGAGTGCAGTTGAATTCATCCGCATAGAGTGCGTTGATGAGGCCAGATAGTTAAACTCTTATTCTCATCTGCCCAGAGTGAATAGGGTTATCAGAGCCATGTAGGGGAAGTGCAGGCCAAGGCTGGAGTCTCAGTAGCTAGTCTGAGAAGGGGAAGGCAGGGATAACTGTGGTTGTGAGTGCACAGGACCTGAAAGAATTCGACACTTAGAGAAATGTTGAAGGTCGAGCACATAGAGTGTGCGAAAGGTCTCTGAGGGAATTGGAGTCTACAAGCTCAGGAGGGATAGTTCCTTCTTGATACCGTAGGAGAAGGTCCGAACAGGACGAAGTTTTGGAGACGGAGAAATCCTCAAGGAGGAGAATTGACGGCCAGGGATCGCTGTGGAGAATCGTGAAGTCCCGTTGACCGCCAGATCACAGAGAATTTGTGGGGAAGTTAACCCAAGAGCCATCGCATATCGGCATATCGGGGTTTGCAAGGCCAATATTTTCACACTCGTTGAAATCGCGAATAGTGATTTCCCGATTCGATCGTAATCGTTGATCGTGGGGACGCGTGTCGAGGAATCCCATCATATCGGGGTTCGGAGAATCGGAGTTCTCGATAAGCGAGGACTCTTGTAGGACGGATTCACGATCTGCGAAATCCCGAAGGTGACGTGGCAGCGTGGGACCCCAGAGGATAGTGGAGTACAGGTGGCACTGTATCGGGGAATCGGTACATCGGTACTCGGGGTTTGAAAGTTCAGTGCGTTGATATCGCGAGTAGCGATATCCCGAAAGGGAAATCCCTGACAAGCAGGAGAGCATTGACCCCTTTGACTTATCAAGGTTTGGGGTTCTGAGTTGCATGAAGTAGTGCTCACGAGTTTCGCGATATCGCGAATTCCGATTTCCCGAGAAGCGAAGAGGAGATTGCCGAAGGAGTTACTTTGGGTAGTAGGAACTCTAGAGAGGGAGTTGGAAGAGCCTTTGACTCTTCGGGCCTGTGTGAAAGAAGGTCCTGGTGAGAGCGGGTTGGACCGTGAGGGTTGCGACTTTGCACCAGAGTGGTATCAAAGCCGGAGTATATTTTCTTTCTGTAGAGAGAAAGAGAAGACATCATGTTGCCTAGAAGAGAAAGGCAGTCACCTGATCGAGAAGACAGGGATGCGTGAAGAAGAGGTAGGCCGACAGGAAATCCAGAGATGGAGCGCCAAATGAGAGATCTTCGAGCAAGGCTCGAGGAGATGGAGACATCGGAGAGATGTGGAGCTGGTGCTGGGGAGTTCAGTGATTCTGAGGTGGAAGAGGAAGCTGGACACGATGCAGAAGAGGTCTCAGTAGAGGACGCATCAACGGAGCGATTGATAAAAGCCATCGCTCGGATGAGTTCTAAGACCAAGATGGACATTCCCGTCTATGAGGGAAGCCTGGATGCAGAAGAGTTGCTGGATTGGATCCGAGCTCTTGACACCTACTTCGATTACAAAGATATCGAAGAAGACAAAAAGGTAAGGCATGCTGTTACCAAGTTGAAAGGACATGCAGCCTTATGGTGGGATGAGTTGCAGGCTGATAGGCACTGCAAAGGTAAACAGAAAATCAAGAACTGGGACAGGATGATCGCAAAGATGAAAGTGAAATTCAGCCCTAGAGATTATCAGATCACATTGTTCAGGTGAATGCAGAACCTGAGATAGAAGTTGATGACAGTCAGGGAGTACACTGAGGAGTTCTACCGACTGAACATCAGAGCAGGTCATCGGGAGAGAGATGATGAAAAGGTGGCGAGGTATCTGAATGGTCTGAGGTATGACATTCAGGATGAATTGAGCATGGTTACCATCTGAACAGTTGAGGATGTGTACCAGATGGCTCTAAAAGCCGAAGAAAAGCTGAGCCGCAAGCAAGGACAGCGAGGGTGAGGCAAGAGTCAACCCAGAGGCAAGACAGTTTCCCAAGAAAGAATTTAGAAGCCCAAGGAGGAATGGCAGAAGCCTCAGGGTAAGGTTGAAAGAGGTGGAACCTCGCAACAGAGGCAGCAATATGCTGAGTGGAGGAGGCAGCATACAGAGCAAGGTGGCGGTTATGCTGATGCAAACACATTTCCTTGTACCCGAGGTAGGGGAAGAGGATGAGGAGGAATCACCACATGTTTTACATGTGGAAGGGACGGACACAAATCCGTTGATTGTCCAGACAGGAAAGTGGACAGAGGAGAAAATCACATCACTGAGGCGCAGAGGCGTGATGCTGAGAACGAAGATGCAGACAGTGGAAGATCACTTGGAATGCATAAAATCCTTTTGACACCTGAGAAGGAGGTGGAAAGCTCAGTGCAGAGGAGCAGACTATTCAGAACGGCTTGTACAGCCAAGGACAGGAAATGCAAAGTCATAGTGGATAGTGGAAGCACCGATAATCTCGTTGCAACCGAGATGGTGGAAAAGCTGGAGCTGGAAACAACTAAGCACCCGAGCCCATATAAGGTCTCGTGGTTACAAAAAGGACACCGGGTAAGTGTCACTAAACAATGCTTAGTTAAATTCAAGATAGGGAATTACCATGATGAGATTTTGTGTGATATTATTCCCATGGATGTATGTCATATATTGCTGGGCAGACCATGTCAGTATGACATAAATGTGATTCATGACGGAAAGATGAACACATATACACTGGAGAAGGATGGGAGGTCACATAAATTGCTTCCGATAAAAGATAAAGAAGTGAAGCCGGAAGTAAACAGCACCATACTTCTTATGAGTGGGAAGGAACTTCTCGCAGAGATGGAGAAGAACGAAGATCCACAATTCTTTGTGGTCAGGAAACCGAGGATTGTCCTGACTAGCACAAGAGTGGACGACTTGCCAGAGGAGATTCAGGAACTGCTGGGAGAGTTCGTTGATATCATCGTGGACGAACTACCTCGTTCGTTGCCACCGATGAGGAGTGTGAGTCATCACATCGATCTCATACCCGGAGCCAGCTTGCCGAATAAGGCAGCGTACAGGTTGACACCTCAGGAGAACGAGGAGGTCAAAAGGCAAGTGCAGGATCTGTTGGACAAAGGACTGGTGAGAGAGAGCCTGAGTCTGTGTGCTATTCCGACAGTACTAAGTCCGAAGAAGGATGGAGGCTGGAGAATGTGTACAGACTCCAGGGCGATAAATAAAATCACCATCAGGTACAGATTTCCATTGCTGAGGATGGATGATCTGATGGATTGCCTGAGTGGGGCAAATTATTTTTCAAAAGTTGATCTCAAGAGTGGATATCATCAGATTCAGATGAGAGAAGGAGATGAATGGAAGACAGCATTCAAGAGAAACGAAGGTTTGTACGAATGGCTAGTCATGCCATTTGGTTTGACAAACGCGCCAAGCACATTCATGAGGCTGATGAATGAAGTCCTGAGGGAATTCATTGGCAAGTTTGTAGTCGTATATTTGGAAAACATATTGATTTTTAGGAATACCAAGGCTGAGCATTTAAAGCATTTGGCTATTGTGATGAGAAGACTACAACAGGAGAAGTTGTTGGTCAATATGAAGAAGTGTTCCTTCATGCAGACAGAGCTCATTTATTTGGGTTTTGTTATATCAGCCAATGAGTTGAAAATGGATCCTGAAAAATTGGAAGTGATCAAGAATTGGCCATCGCCGAGGAACGTTTTCGAGGTGAGGAGTTTTCATGGACTGGCTAGTTTCTACAGGAAATTCATTAGGAATTTTAGTGGAATTAGCGCCGCAATGATGGACACGGTGAAGAAACGGCATAAAGTTTTTCACTGGACAGCCGAGGCTAAAAGGAGCTTCAATCTGTTGAAGCAGAAGATAACAGAGCAACCAATTCTGGTGTTTCCATATTTTCAGAAAACATTTCAGGTGAAATGTGATGCGAGTGGATATGCCGTGGGAGGGGTCTTGAGTCAGGATGATAGGCCAGTGGCATATTTCAGTGAGAAACTGGATGATGCAAAGATGAAATACTCCACATATTATAAGGAGTTTTATGCCATCATACAGGCATTGAAAAAGTGGAGGCATTACTTGATACCCAAAGAATTCGTTTTGTACAGCGATAACCATGCATTGTAGTTTGTAAGTCAACAAGAGAAGTTGAACCAGAAGCATGCAAAATGGGTAGAGTACATGCAGAATTTTACATTTGTAATCAAACACATTTCAGGAACTGCTAACAAAGTGGTTGATGCTTTGAGCAGGAAATGTTTATTGCTGCAGGAGTTCAGAGTCAAAACCTTGGGTTTTGAAAATCTGAAGGACATGTATGCTGGAGATGCAGACTTCGGAGAAGCGTACGAGGCAGTTGAGAATCCAGTTCTCAGGGATCGGAGCCCATGGATAGATTTCATGATCCAGGAAGGGTTGTTGTTTAGCGGCAATCAACTGTGCATTCCGAATTGCTCCATGAGGGAGAATTTGGTGAAGGAGAAGCACAGTGGAGGCTTAGCAGGTCATTTTGGACATGACAAAACATTCGCAAAATTGAGAGAATCATATTTTTGGTCGGGCATGCGAGCCGATGTAAAGAGATTTGTTGACAGGTGTCGAATATGTCAACACTCGAAGGGCCGAAATCAGAATGCTGGGTTTTATCAGCCATTGCATGTACCAGAGAAACCATGGGAGGCAATTAGCATGGATTTTGTTCTGGGATTACCAAGGACGCAGAGAGGAGTTGATTCCATCTTTGTGGTGGTGGACAGGTTTTCGAAGATGGCACATTTCATTCCGTGTCAGAAGACCAGCGATGCGACCCACATCGCAAAATTATTTTTCAAAGAGATTGTCAGATTGCATGGATTGCCGAGAAGCATAGTCTCGGACAGGGATACAAAATTCATAGGTCATTTTTGGAGGACGCTATGGAAGAAGCTGGGAACTAACTTAGCGTTTAGTTTAGCTTACCATCCTCAGACGGATGGGCAAACAGAGGTGGTGAACAGAAGTCTGGGGGATCTATTGAGAAGCTTGGTGACAGAGCACCACAGCAGTTGGGATCAGATATTGCCACAGGCAGAGTTCGCGTACAATGATTTGGTGAATCGAAGTACAGGAAAAAGCCCATTTCAGATTTTGTATGGGACACAGCCAAGGGGAGTTTCTGAACTCAGGGAGTCAGGACAGGCTGAAACTAGCAGTGCTAGTGCAGAAGAGTTCGCTGAGGCCATGCAAGAACTTCATGTGGAGGTGAAGCAGCGACTGCAGTAATCCAATCAAGAGTATAAGCGCAGAGCCGATCAACGAAAGAGACAGCTTCAGTTTGAAGTTGGTGATTTGGTTTTAGCGCACTTGAGGAAGGAAAGGTTCCCAAGGGGAACATATAACAAGCTCAAGATGAAGAATATTGGGCCATGCAAAGTCCTGAAGAAATTCAGGGAGAATGCATACGAGATTGAGTTGCCAGGGGGCATCGGGATATCTTCGATTTTCAATATTTCGGATTTATACCCATACAGGGCTGAAGAAGCAGAAACTGGGACTGAAGAACCAGTGATCCAGTGGCAGAAGCAATTACCAGTAGCATAAAAACCGTAGATGGAGTGCATACTAGACAAGCGACTGGGAAAGAAGACCAGGCGGAAGCAGTATTTTGAATACCTGGTGAAATGGAAGAATCACCCAGTGGAAGATGCCAGCTGAGAGACTGAAGCAGTGATACAAAAGCATGGACACACTGTGCAGGAGCTCATGGACAGGAGCCCATGAAATCTTTCGAGCCGAGGAGTATGATGCAGGAGCATCGCTCACTCATCAAGCGAGCTAGCACATTTAGAGAAAACAGTTGGATCGCGCCAGCACACAAATTTTGAAATGCTTTGGAAAGTTGTTGCGCCGCCCTTTAAATGAAGGCATTCATAAAGAGCGCACTATGTATATTGTTAATGGACCTTGAGCCTTTAAGCTCATGTCCTTAGGTAGCTGAGGCATTTAATAGTTTTAATGTTGTTAGATAGGAATTTATTGTAGATTTGATAGTTGTATAATTCGAGAGGGCAAATGGAATATAGGCACCCTCCTTTGTACATTGTAACATTAGCAATTATCAAACAAGAGCAAGAGAAGAGCAGAGCAGAGAACTGGTGAAGAACACCCATGTACAGATTGAATTAATAGAAGGAAGTCTTTGATTCACTTTCATGGTTTGTGTTGTTTCTCTGTGTTGATATTATGCTCATGTATGTTTGTTTTCTATCATGCATTTGCTTTGATATGTTGTGTATGTGATTTCATAGTTGAATTGAAATCTGTGAGAGAGAGAAGAGGATGAGTTTCAATTGTTTCTCTGTTTGAGCCAGGAGATTCCTGCATCGAGTGCAGTCGAATTCATCCGCATAGAGTGCGTTGATGAGGCCAGACAGTTAAAGTCTTATTCTCATCTGC
This sequence comes from Picea engelmannii, assembly GCA_009831015.1. Taxonomy (NCBI): domain Eukaryota; kingdom Viridiplantae; phylum Streptophyta; class Pinopsida; order Pinales; family Pinaceae; genus Picea; species Picea engelmannii. The sequence goes on along the minus strand of ML787818.1, from coordinate 10,433 downwards.
CCAGAGTGAATAGGGTTATCAGAGCCGTGTAGGGGAAGTGCAGGCCAAGGCTGGAGTCTCAGTAGCTAGTCTGAGAAGGGGAAGGCAGGGATAACTGTGGCTGTGAGTGCACAGGACCTGAAAGAATTCGACACTTAGAGAACTGTTGAAGGTCGAGCACATAGAGTGTGTGAAAGGTCTCTAAGGGAATCAGAGTCTATAAGCTCAGGAGGGATAGTTCCTTCTTGATACCGTAGGAGAAGGTCCGGACAAGACGAGGTTTTGGAGCCGGAGAAATCCTCAAGGAGGAGAATTGACGGCCAGGGATCGCTGTGGAGAATCGCGAAGTCCTGCTGACCGCCAGATCACGGAGAAGTTGTGGGGAAGTTAACCCAAGAGCCATCGCATATCGGCATATCGAGGTTTGCAAGGCCAAGATTTTCACACTCGTTGAAATCGTGAATAGCAATTTCCCGATTCGATCGTAATCGTTGATCGTGGGGACGCGTGTCGAGGAATCCCATCATATCGGGGTTCGGAGAATCGAATTTCTCGATAAGCGAGGACTCTTGTAGGATGGATTCGCGATCCGCGAAATCTCGAAGGTGACGTGGCAGCATGGGACCCTAGAGGATAGTGGAGTACAGGTGGCACTGTATCGGGGAATCGGTACATCGGTACTCGAGGTTTGAAAGTTCAGCGCGTTGATATCGCGAGTAGCGATATCCCGAAAGGGAAATCCCCGATAGGCGGGAGAGCATTGACCCCTTTGACTTATCGGGGTTCGGGGTTCTGAGTTGCATGAAATAGTGCTCACGAGTTTCGCGATATCGCGAATTCCGATTTCCCGAGAAGCGAAGAGGAGATTGCCGAAGGAGTTACTGTGGGTAGTAGGAACTCCAGAGAGGGATTTGGAAGAGCCTTTGACTCTTCGGGCCTGTGTGAAAGAAGGTCCTGGTGAGAGCGGGTTGGACCGTGAGGGTTGCGACTTTGCGCCAGTGCAACACTTTGTTTTTGGCTTGGGCACACCCCTTAAACTCCATATTTTTTATGAAATTTGGAGGGAAGGTAGAGGAATATGTCCTCTAAAATATATAAAATATTCAAACTCTAACTCCTAGAAGTGAAGCCACACTGGTCAAAATACTAAACCCATGTTACTATAAAATATGGAAATTGTCGTGTGCTAGCTTCAAACATATACATCGTGCTTAAACTCGATACATTTTTATGAAATTTGGTGTGAAGGAATAGTAAGGTTTCCTCTATAATATGTTCAATTTTTGTACCTTAAATCCAAGAGATGAGATACAGATGATCAAAACATTGAACCCTTCTTATAGTTGAAAATCTAGAAAAACATGAAATAAAACAAAAACATAATTTATTTTTTTTAAGGGGCATGGAGTGTTGTTGGGGGAAGGTTGTAGGATTTCTAAAACCCCAGGAATGCTTCTACATAATATATGTGATCTCATCAATGTAAGAGTTATTTCTTCTAGGTCTTGTGGGTTTGGACACCACTTCTATGCCTTTTCATAACATATAGCACTTGGTTAGTGTA
>ML787817.1:566235-581736 GCA_009831015.1 Picea engelmannii | reverse complement strand
GGCCTCATGAATGATGGCTCTACTTTTCAAAGAGAAATGGATTTTTCCTTTAGAGATCTCATTGAAAATATCATTGAAATATACCAAGATGATTTGACAGTAGTGTCCAAGGAAATGAATGCACATGTTTCACACCTAAGAACAATATTTGAGCGATGTATAAAGTATGGTATTTCCCTTAATCCCAAGAAGTCCACATTCAATATAGATAAAGGGAAGTTTTTGTGACACATAGTCTCAGAAGAAGACATTTCTATTGGCCCCAAAAGGTTTGAATTAATCAAGAATATATGACCTCCCACTAACAAGAAGTCTTTACAATTTTTTTTCAGAAAAATAAACTTTATCAAACGCTTTATCCAAAATTTTGTCGAAATGATCAAGCCTACTAATGCCTTGATTAATAAACATGTCACCTTAATATGGGAGAGAAATAGATTGATATCCTTTGAAGACATTAAGGACACCATCACCAAGGAAATTGTCTTGGTTAGCCCTGACTACTCTCGTGACTTCATACATTTCTCATTTTCTTCTCAAGACACTATAATTGGAGTCTTGTTACAGAAAAATAAGGATGACCATGAGAAAAAAATCGCTTTCATTATTAAATCCCCCAGGGATGTGGAGTTGAACTAATCCATCATCAAGAAGCAAGATTATGACCTTGTCAAATCCCTTAATCATTTTAGAAGCTATATTGGGTACAACAAGATCAAAGATTATGTGCCTTGTCCTGTTGTGAAGGATTTTCTATCACAACAAGATTGCATAGGAACCAGGGGAAAGTGGATGTCCAAAATCCAAGAGTAATATTTAGAGATAAAACCCATCAGGATCGTCAAAGGGCAAGTTCTAGCCCAAATGTTGACTGAGAGAAATAATGAGGCCATACATTTAGGAGAGAATGAACAATTCAATGTGATAGTAAGAGAATTATAACATGATGAGTGGCATGCAAACATCATCCTCTACCTAAAGAACCTTTCATGCCTTGAACACTTAGTAGACCAAAAAAAGATATCCTTGAAGCTAAAGGCCATGAAGTATTGTTTGACCCAGGATGGTTTGGGTTGGAATAACCATAACATTTGTTGGAGTTACTTCACACACACCTAAGTTTTTTTTTTCCTAAGGTTTTTTAATTTTTTATTAGTCATAATTAGTCATTATCCAGTCTCCTATATTTTAGGAGAGAATATTCCACCTGGAGAATATTCTCTTTCAGTTGACACTTCAGTTTGACTAGTTGAGTTGAGTCTACATGCTACATTGGTTTTGTCACCATGCAACATTGGGATCATCACCATGCTAATGTGCACTTGCCTTGGGATCATCACCATACTGGTGCATTACCCTTGATTCCTTGATCTACTCCTCACTACACTCTGTTCAGTTAGTTAACTGAAGACTATTTGACTAGTTAACTCAACTAGGTGGCAGTTCACTCTCGTAACTTCCTGAGAGACTAGACTAGGTGGAAGTTCACTCCCATAAATGATGTTGTGTGTCCATATCACTCTAGACCACCACTATGGCACATTGGTTCTCCTCCAATGTGCATTCATTGAGTTATACAAAGTATATGATGTGTAAATTATTCATTATTCATCATGGTTAATGAGAATTCTTTTATTCTTTCTCAAATTATCTCTAAAAATGTGTGTATTATTGTTTATATAGATCTATTTTGTGCAGTTTCAACACATTTACATGGTATCAGAGCTGATAGATTGCTAAGCAAAACCTACACCAAAAGTTTTTGTAGGTACAAAAGATTGAAGACAACAGAAAGATGGATTTCCCAAAAGAATTCATTCTTACACCTTACAACTACTTTGCATGGAAGGAGAGAATAATGATTCATCTCCAAACCATAGGATTTTACAGGTTAACCTTGAATACATATACAGAACCGACATCAGCCATAGAAAAATCCAAGTACTTAAATCAGATGTATGAAGCACTCATAACGATTTGTAGTCTTATTTCTCCTGATCTCCTTTTTCACATATATTCTTGTAAGACTCCCAATGAAGCATGGACCACCTTGGAAGGGCTATTTGGAAAACATGATGATATGAGGGGACACATATTGGAGGTGGAACTGCTCACATTGGATCCAAAAATCTTCGACAATATCCAAGATTTCTTTACAAAATTCAAGAATTTACTGTCGCAACTCAAAGCTTGCGGGGTTGATAAATCTACGGAGGAGAAACAAATGGTTCTCTCCAATCTCTCCAAAATTGGTCTTGAATTCTCTGTATTCGTATCCACATTCCATTCTATCAGATTCACCTTTGGAGCCACCTGGAAGATGCCTTCTCTTGAGGACTTTATCGAATTCATGACACAAGAGAAAACCAAGCTCATCAACATGGGAAAAATCAAAGGCCCAAAGGTGAATGCGCGTACTATGGAATATGAAAGCCACCAATATCATAAATATAAAGATAAAGATAAAAATAAATCTCATGCACATCTGAAGAAGGAAGGGTACAAAAAACCATTCACTGATGCCTCTGGATCCAAAGGGGGAAAGGGAAGAAAAGGGGAGAAATGAACATATTGTCACAAAGGATTCCATCCAGAATCCACATGCATGAAAAAACAAGTAGATCTAATTTCTCAAATACTTCAGAAAAACAACCTTGTATATTGCATCCCCGATGGTTCCAAGAAGAAGAATCCAAAAGATCTGAATCCCAAGAAAGAAAATTCTAGCCATGCCTTGATTGTCATCAACTCCTGTCTCGATGCTTGGATCATAGATTTAGGAGCATCACATCACATGGATGCCTCAAAAGCAGTCTATTATTCATTAGATGCATGCAAAGGTCCTCTTATTCTGATGGGGGACAACTCTTATGTCGAAGTCTCTGACAAAGGAAGGATTGAACTCACCAACAGAAGCTTCGAGAATGTGTTGCACATTCCCAAACTTTTCATCAACCTTCTCTCCATGTATCATATGACGAATTCCGTCACCAGAAAGAAATTCATATTCACAACCAAATTCCTTGGACATCTATGACATGCAAAACAACTCCAGGGTTGCTACTGGTGAGGTAAATCATCAATCTAGATTGTATACATTTTCTGAATTTATTGAACCAGATTCTTCTTTATTGCTTACTCATGCTGATGAAAGTAGTAGGATATGGCATGAAAGGTTTGGAAATTTGAATCTTAGATACATGAAACAAATAAGAAAGAAAATATTGGTTCATGGTCTACCAGACATCCATTTCTCCAAGGGAGTATGTGAGGGATGTGTTCTTAGAAAACACCCTCAAGAGAAATTCAACAAAGGAAAGTATCAATGAGCTTCCACACCTTTAGATATGATCCACAGTGACATTATGGGGCCTTTTCCACATCCATCCATCAATAAAACGAGGTTTTTTCTCATTTTTGTTGATGATTTCTCACGTTTTACATGGATCTAATTTCTTAGGAAAAAATACGAGGTCTTTCAACACCTCAAAGATTTCAAAGCCTTGGTTGAGACATAGTCTGGAAAGAAGATCAAAGTCCTCCAAACTAATAATGGGGGAGAGTATGTAAATCATGAGATCCATAACCTTTGCTGTGAGGCAGGGATTTAGCTGTAGCATACAATTCCCTATACTCCGCAGCAAAAGTTGTTGAATGGAAAAACAGATCTCTAAAGGAGATGGCATCTTGCATGCTGCATGCAAAGTTGCTACCATAGAGACTATGGGCCGAAGCATTTAATTATGCAACATACATCCAAAATAGATCTCCTCATAGATATTTCAAGGATAATACGCCCTACGAGGCTTGGAGTTGCGTCAAACCAGAAGTTACCCACTTTTGCATTTTCGATTCACGTGCATGGGCTCAGATTCCCTCTGAAAAGAGGAAGGCACTCGATCCACAAAGAATTGAGTGTATTTTTGTTGGATAAATCAACAGTGTGAAGGGATATAGGCTTATTGATATTTCCTCATACCGGTTCATCATTGAGAGAAGTGTCCAATTCGAGGAAAGTGTCTTGCATGCACCTCAATAGCCGCATGCAAACACCTAATTCATTCTTCCACCTATCCGAGATGATGAACATGAACATACCAACTCTTCTTCATATGAGAGTTATGATTCATAGGACTCATATGATTTAGATTCAGAGTCAGTATAGTCAGATGTAGATTCAGAGCATCCAAATACAGTTGTAAAGCCAGAGCAGATGCCCAAGTGGACACAAACTACTCTTCAAGATGCAAGGGATCTCATTGGTGATCTAATCAATACTAGGAGGACACGATCTAATTTCGATGAGCCTCTTGTTGCACTCACTTCCACTAAACCATTCCCCTCCAGGCATATTTTCTTGGTTCATTCTTCAGATCCATAGTCTTATGGCAAGGCTTCTAGGAATCCCTTTTGGGAATCCTCCATGCAGGAGGAGTACAACTCCGTCCTCGAGAACCAGACTTGGGATCTATTTCCCCTTCCTTCTGGGAGGAAACTTGTCATATGCAGATGGGTCTATAGGACCAAGAATGCAACAGATGAACATATTAGCAAATACAAAGCCATGCTTGTTTCCAAAGTCTTTCAACAGGTTCATGGTATTGACTATGATGAGACCTTCTCTCCAGTAGCAAATATGGATTCCATAGGATTGACACTTTCCATTTTAGAAACCAAAGGATGGGAAGTCCATCAGATGGATGCTAAGGATGCATTTCTTCATAGTGATCTCTCTAAGGATATCTATATGGAGCAGCCCCAGGGATGTATGCAGAACTCATCTTTGGTCTGTCAACTGAAGAAGTCCCTTTATGGCATCAAGAAGGATCCAAGGGATTGGTATGCCAAGATGGACTCCTACCTGTTGTCACAGAACTTTGTACATTGTAAATCAAACCTAAATGCCTACATGCTCTGTATGTTGATGATTTTTTGATCATCGATTGCTCGAATTCAATGATTGTTGCAGTCAAGAGGATTCTACATGACAGGTTTTTGATGATGGACATGGGTTCGCTACACTTCTTCCTTGGACTCGATATTAGTCAGGATGCATTAGGCATCAAACTGTCTCAGGCCAAGTATGCACGAGATCTCCTTGAGAGATTTCACATGACAGACTGCAAGTCTTCTTCGAATCCTTTCCTATCGGGAGTTAAACTTTAGGATGGAGGGGAGACTCCACTGGTTGACAACACACTATACAGACAACTAGTGCATAGCTTGTTGTATCTCACATACTCCATACCAGACCTCTCCTATGCAATTAGGGTAGTTTCCAGGTTCATGCAAGAGCCGCATGAGCTACAATGGAAGGCTTCAAAGCATATCCTTTGATGCATACAGGGCACCATCACCTTTGGGATTCATTATGCAACAGACTCTACATTATATCTCATCAGTTTTACTAATTCCAATTGGGCTAGTGATAGCACTGATCGCAATTCCACATATGGTTACTCACTCAGCCTTCGTTTAGGGCCTATCTATTGGTCGAGCAAGATGTCATTTCTCTATCTTTAGCTGTGGCAGAGTACAAAGGGGTAGTTAACATAACCATTTAGGCTATGTGGCTACAAATGTTTCTCACTGAGTTGAGCATTCAGTTTCATCGTTTGATCGTCATCTGGTGTGACGACCAGAGCACTCTGAACTTCTCCAGAGATTCAGTTCAGAGGCAGCGGACGAAGCACATTGAGATCCACATGCACTACATACAGGACTTAGTACATGAGGGGATCATTGACTTATAGTTCTATCCTTTAGTAGAACAAACGACATACATCTTCACCAAGACCTTCACTGAGCAGAAGTTCCATTCTCTATGAAGTCATCTTGGAGTGAAGGACACAGTTCCCTTGAAACTATAGTTCTTCTTTTTACATACATTGTACCTTGAGGGGGGGGGGCGGGGGTTGTTTCCTATGAGGTTTTCCCTCTTTCCTCACTTTATTTTCAGTGTATATTTTGTATTTGGGTACCTAACATGGCCTTGTTGACGAGATCCATTCTTTATTTTCACCATAGTGATGTTCAAGGGGGGTGTTGTAGTTACTTCACACACACACCTAGGATTTGTTTTTCCTAAGTTTTATTTCTTGCTTATTAGTCATAGTTAGTCATTATCCAATCTCTTGTATTTTAGGAGAGAATATTCTCTTTTAGTTGACACTTCAATTTGACTATTTGAGTTGAGTCTAGATGTTACATTGGTTTTGTCACCATGCAACATTGGGATCATCACCATGATAATGCACACTTTCCTTGGGATCGTCACTAGACTGGCACATTACCCTTGATTCCTTGATATACTCCTCACTACACTCTGTTCAGTCAGTTAACTAAAGACTAGTTGACTAGTTAACTCAACTAGGTGGCAGTTCACTCCCGTAACTGCCTAAGAGACTAGACTAGGTGGAAATTCACTCCCATAACTTTTGGTGTGTGTCCAGATCACTCTAGACCACCACTATGGTGCATTGGTTCTCCTCCAGTGTGCAATCATTGAGTTATACAAAGTATATCATGTGTAAAGTATTCATTATTCATCACGGTTAATGATAGTTTTTCTATTCTTTCTTTCCTTCTTCTTCTTTCTCAAATTCTCTCTGCAAATGTGTGTATTATTGTTTAGCTATATCTATTATGTGCATGTTCAAAATTTTTATGAAGTATTGTTTGACCCAGGATGCTCTGCATTGGAATAACCTTGACAGAAACATCCTTAGATGCGTGAATAAAGATGAAGTGAACCATTTGATTAAGGAACTCCATTCAGGGTATTGTGGTGGTCACTTCATTTCCTGTAATACCAAACATAATATCATGAGGGAAATATATTATTGGCCCACAATGTTCACCGATACCCATCGTTATGTCAGATCCTTCCAAACTGGCCAGTTCTTCATAAGAAAACAACGACTACCTGCGCTGCCTTTGAAACCAATCATTTTTTAACCTTCTTTTCAACAATGGGGGATCGAATTCATTGGTGAATTCAAGGATAACTCCATCAATGGATATCATTGGGTTTTTACCACTACAGAAGGCCATCCCAACAAAAAAGGAAACCAAGGAAGTTGTCATGAGTTTCCTTGAGGAAAGAATCATAACAAGATTTGGTACCCCTGTCAATATTACTACTGACAATGTTAAAGCCTTTAGCTCCCTTGCATTGGTATAATTCTACTTCAAATATGGAATCATATTATCTCACTCTTCCAACTACTATCCCTAGGGAAATGGATTAGAAAAATCAAGTAATGAAAACTTGATGAATATTTTTAAGAAGATTGTAGAGGAAAATGGGAAGGCCCGGGATAGTAAGATCAAGTACGTCTTTTGGGAAAACCACATTACAACAAAGACTTCCATAGGAAATACCCCATTTGATCTCGTATATGGATTGTAAGCTAAATTTCCCATCAACCTCCAGATCCATACCCTAAGTTTCTCACAACAATACATGGATGATAAGGAGTCTCTGCAAGGAAGAATCAATCAATTGGTAGAATTGGATGAATCCAGGAGGAATGCATTGGATCAAATGACATGAATCCAAGATAAAATTAAAGGAATATTTGAACACAAAGAGACAAACATAGTTTTCAAAGAAGGATACCAAGTGCTACTATGGGACAAAATAAGGGAGAGACCATGAATGCATAAGAAGTTATATAGCCTATGGATTAGGCCCCAAAATATCGTAGGTGAATCCGATCTCAATTCATTCAACCTAGCCATGCTTGAAGGAGAAAGGATGAAGTTACAAGTTAATTCTATCCTTCTCAAACTTTACTTCCTCGAAAGAGCGTGACTATCATAGGTTAGGGTAGGCATTTGCATCCTACATTGCATTGTATATATGTTGCATCGTGCATGTTGTGGTAGTATAGTTTCATCTTGATTGGATTTGCATACAAACTTATGATTTACATATTATTTTCTTGCATCATTTCATATTATTATGTTACATTCTTATTCTTTGCATACTCATATTGGTATGTAGATTAAAAATGTAAAAAAAAAATCTTTTCAAGTATTTCTCTACATTTTATAGTTAGCACATTTTCTCATATGAATAAGGGGTGAGTGCACTACCCTTAAATATCCTAATGTGTCTTGTTTTAGTGTGTGTAGGTACAGATCATGCCAGGATATGTTGATTTTCTCATATGATCTAAGGTGAGCACATATCCCCATGTAGGAGCCAAATTTTACCCCCTCAGTCTAGGGGTTACTAAGGAGGTCATGTCTTGAGGCCTACAAGTATCATACATGGAGTGCTAAGAGTCATATTGATCATTAGATCCCACAAGGTCCTTCATATTCGTATTGATCACCACTCATCACCAACAATAGAGCATCATACACTACATCGACTTGGTCCTAGAGGAAAACAAGTCTTTCTTCATGAGGTAACAAGTCTGGTGTCATGGTAAGTTTCACTTTAATATTTAAATCATTTGAACATGTTGCAAAGAATCCTTTCTTTATTATGAACGTTTTCTTGGAAATTATACCTTTTTCCTAATTTGACCTTGGTGGTTGTCATTGTGTCCTAGAAAGTTGGTCACCCTCGGGATAAGGGTTTCTACTAGGTATTTTCTTGAAGGGTCATCACACCATTCTCGTCCATACCTACCACCTTACGTGTTTGTTCCCCTATGTTTCCTCTTCTAGGTTTCTAGGTATATTGACCTAAGAAGGGATTGTACCTCATTTCATGGGAATAAGGGGCTAAAGGCCCAGAGGTATTGTAGCTAGAAAAATTTAAAAGATAATTTTATCTTTATAGATGCTCACCCTCAAGTCCTGGGAACAATAAAATGCTTCTCCAAAAAATGAAAGACCTGCAAAAGAAATCACATAATTAATAAATGCCCCGCTTGTTGAGGAAAAAAATTTTGTGGTGTCCCTTACTTTCCATTGGATATGGCACTCTGAGTGTTTATAGATTCAAGTGACATTTTTGTGCTCTTTACTTTATATTTCACATATTACTCAATGTTGTTCACCTTAATAAATTAATGACAATAAAAGGGCTTGGGAAAATGTTGCATCGCGAATGAAGGGCAGGACACCCTCTACAAAGGCACCCATAAATGAGACAATACAAATCCTTGTACATCAAGAATCCCATGCCTAGAATTCTTGTCCCAAATCCACCTCACTCTCACTACAATTATCTAGATAGGTTCGCCTTGGGAAACAACCTTGGCTTTGGGATTGGCTAACCCAATAGGGCAGCTTGACACCCCTCCCATACCTAAATTAGGAAAATTTTATAAGGTCTTTTAGAATTTGTTTAGTTTGAAAAGGGGGATTTCATGCACATGCTTGGGTGGTTCTCTTATTATACGTGGGTTACTTGGAATGATTCATATGACTTGTTGACCCTTGTAGGGAATAATTGTTTGTCTTTGTAGGACCTTTCCCAAAGGACAAATGCTAGACCCCACATTTGGGGCACCATTTGATGATGAATGTTGCATTTTGATGATGGAAGAATTTTTCTTTGGAGGCATCTTGGAACGGCTAGAGGATGAGACTCCACTCTTCTCTACTTGAACGTTGTCCTTTGGAGGCCTAGACATCACCCTCCTAGACCATGATGTCAGATAGGGGATAGGGTTTTGATGGATTTCTTGATGGATTAATGGAGAAGGCATGTAGCATGGACCTCGACACTTGAGAGATGGAAATTTGGCCTTTGGAGGCCCAACATTCCACCTTTTCAAACTTGAAGTCTATCTCATGATCCTAGCATCACCCTCTTTAGGGTTTTATTTTATGTAATATTTGATTTTGTAAATGTAAAAGACAATTTGAAGGGGTTGACCCTCTTGTGTAAAGATGTGACTTTTCATAAGAGTCTTTTGGTGGCTAGGGTTTCCATATAAATATGGCTAGCTAAGACTCATTTTGATCATCACAAATTTCTCACACAAGTGAGAGACAAGTCTGAAATCCCCCCCTATTAGGATCATTGGCTCTTTTTACTCATGTGTTATCTCTTGGAGGATAAGTGTGGATCATTATTTGATGATTTTTGGATGAATTTTTTGCAATTAGGGTTTTGTCTTGTCATATCTTGGTGAAGTAAGTAAATTTATTCAATTTCATTTCATGTTATTGAATGTTTATGGTAAATTTTACTTGTTCATATTGAAGATTTTTCTTGGTGAAACCCTAAGAGAGGAGCATAAGTGCTAACTCCTCTCACAAGGTTAATTTTATCCATAATTTGTGAAGGAAATCCTACCAAGGTTTAAAATCCTAAATCCCTAAAGTGATAGCACTTTAAGAGTTTGATTCTAGACTCTTGATTGTGACATATTTAAAGAATTTAAGAAGGGAGAAAAGGTTGATAGAGCTCAAAAGTTCTTGCACTCTAGAAACCCTTCTCTTTAAGGCTTGAAATCTAAGGCCCTAATGTGCTAGAACCTTATATTTCAAACCCTACCTCTTAGATCTTGCCACTATCATTATCCAAACATATTTTATTACTCTTGTAAAGGACTCCATAGCCCTAAGACACTAATCATTTAAGCTCTCTTGTGGTGAAAGTGATCAATAAACTGTCAATTTTATTTCTCTCAAGCTTTCTACTAACTTAATTACTAACCCCAACGTAAGCTAATTCACTAATATACTTGATGTTGTTGCAAAATGTTTCTACAACCATACTAACCTACACCAATTTGTTGCATACATTGCTCTAATAGTGGTCTAACATACCCATAAATTGCATCTAATGATTGGACATTGTTCTATTGAGTAAAAGTTAAGTGTTCATGGTAAATTGTTGCAATTTTGAAGTGTATTTATTGTTGTTGTTAAAATGTATTTATTGTTGTTGTACTACTGTTAATTGTTGCAATTTTATGAAAGGCGTAGTATCTTTCACTGTTTAGTGTCTTAAAGAGGTTTTACTTGCATACTTGTACTTGGAATTGATTATATAAATGATATAAAGTGTTCTTGTTCTGGGAAGGTACTCAAACTATCATTTACCTCTTATTTCTCCTTAACCTAGACGTTGACTTAGGCGATCAATAGAAGGGATGATAGGATTGTATATCTTACTTGATACTTTGATCCCTTGAGGCCAGCAGGGAAGCATCCCTTGTGGTGGACCTCATTCATCACTAAAATGAGGGGATTTCTTACTAAGGTGATAATGGTAGGATTTTACTATACTTAGACAATATTTTGTGATATTGTGTTGGGATTTGCACAACTTCAAATCCCATGATAACATGAATCTTACTTGTGATATTTCACTCATGCAAAAGGAATGCCAAACTAACTAGAGAGACATATTTACAATCCCCAGAGAAAGATGGTCATAAAATTATCCAAGAACCAAGAGGAAAGATACTAGATTTAAACTTGAAAATGGACAATAGATGGACTCTCTATGAATACACTGAAGAACAATAGAGTGAAGATAATTTTTTAGGCACTATTGAGTAGAGAAGGAAGTATTTTCTTTGTGTTGTGTGGAGCAGGTATTGTGAGTGCCAAAGCTATCCTGATTAAAGAAATAAACAATTGGTTGCTTGGTTGATCTTTCATGTTTTTTTGGATTGGAATAACAACTTGAGAGAATATTGATTTTTCCTTCTTCACCCTAGTGGTCTCATAGCTTGGCTAGGGGGTGGTGTCCATAACGTAATACCTACAATTGGTTGTAAAATTTCTCTATCCTGGTTAGTTGTTTGGTATTCAACTTTTGAAAAAGATAAGTACCTCTTCATTTACTTTGAAAATTTGTGTTATGTTCTGAGCAAATTGTTTGTGTGTTATGATTGAATGCACACTAATTTCCTATAGGATTAACAAGTAAATATACATTCTAAAAATTTATCATAATGTTGTTCATAAAATACTTGGTCAATTCTAGTTAAAAATTTTGGTAAAAACCGAAAAAGGGTGAGAGATATATCATCCCTTTTTCTTGTACCTAAAATTCCATGTTCGTTTACATTGTGTAGATGTTATTATTGATTTAATGGTTACTATACAAATCTAAATAGAAAAGGCTTGTATGTGTAAATGCCAAGAATTTGTAACTTTGGATTATCTTTCAAACTTTTATGCCTCAAGATAATCATGGTAAGTAGTACAAAGTAATGGTAATGGTAAGTAGTAAAAACTAGGTTGGTGCACTATGACTTTGTGAGATGGAAATGAATCCTCTCATTATTATAATTTACAAATTGACAACTTGTTTCAACGAGGTGATTTGTAAAGGGGACCAAGTCTCTACCAATTGCAATAGAGGAACTTTTTTAGATGCATATAGCTTTGAATGCACAATTAAGGTTCTATCATGTGATTGAGATTGATGCTCAGTGTAGACATGAATATCTTCAAACCTTAATCCCTTCATAAATTTGTGACATATTCTTCGATATAGTTAGAGGTTGCATGAGAAAACCATTCATGGGTGGGGGATTGTCAGAAGTGTGATTCAATATGAAGACCTTCTCTCTTATTGCCATAAGGTGTGGCTTGGATATGGATATATGTACTATGCATCTAATACAAGTGGATATTGGTGGCCACCCACCTATTCCATTGGCTCAAAGCCCAATTTCCATTTTGGCATTTTTCCTAGTTTTTCGGGTCCTAAACTTTCGGGGCCATTTTGAGGCCCTAAACAACATTTTTTGGGCCTGCCACAGTCACACTACAGGATTTAGCAAGAGTGTGTCGAAAACGTGTATATTCCTTGGATATTTCTTTCCAACGAGCTATCGTGCACCTAAAACATAGATCATATGTAAAAGTTGCGACCTTCGGAAGTTGATGTACCGACTTACCTCATCGGGCCCCAAGTGACTTTTGGCGCTTCATCTCCTAGGGTTATGTTTTTGGAAGTTTAGGGTTTTCTCATTTATGATTTATGTTAAAAAGGCCTTTGGAGCCTCATTGTAATTGGCTTCTTGCGAATGAGCGTAGCCAACACATCTCTTCTCAAAGATAAGCTACCACCATTCTAGCTAGCTTGTGTGCTTTTTCATTTTACAGTCTTTTGTATTGAGATAAGATACCACCATTCTAGCTAGCTTGTGTGGTTTTTCATTTTACAGTCTTTTGTATTTCATACATTTATTAATAGAATCTGAGATTTACTATATTATTATGTTCCTTTCCATATCTCTATGTAATTATTTGTTATATCTCTGTTATATATATGTCTTCGTATAATTCCTAAAATAATCCAGATCAATAGTATCAGAGCGGTCTTCTCCTATCCTCAGTGCATGTCCCCAATGAGGTTAGTGTATAGAGTCTTGGGTCTCAATCTTGTATCTCTTGAGGACAACCACTCTTGCACGCCTAAGCGACCTTCCATGGTGGAAGAAAAGAGGGACAACGGGACATGGGATCCTTTCAAACTGTTGCTCGAGGAAGCCCTCGCGCAAAAAAGGAACGAGATGGTGGATAATTTCCCCCAAATCTTTCGATGGTTGCTGGAAACAATGGAGGCACGTTCAATCAACAATCACTTCGGAGATGAAATGCCCTTAAAGGTACAATTTAACTTTGATATTCCTTTATTTGAACGCCAAATAGATGTCGACACTTTGGAAAATGGTTAAATCCGCTAGAGGGTTATTTCTTTGTCCACAATTTTTCCAACAATGAAAATATCACCTTCATGCTCCTTAAGGCCCATCCCCATGTCAAATATTGGTGGGAGACTTACTCTGAGAAGCATGTCAAGGATGAGTCTGGAATTTTTTTGCCAGGATCCACTTAGACGGATTTTGTTGATGCCCTCAAGGAACAATATGAACCTGTTGAAAGTTATGATGATCAATACACAAGATGGACCACACTGCACTAAGAGAGGGGCCAAATGGTGTTGGATTTCACAAATACTTTCCATACCTTGCACACCAAGATGGGTATCAAATATTCTGAGTGGAATCTAGTCCTAAAATATCATGGGGTTCAACACAGGTACATCCAATCCAAAATGGAGTTTTTGGACATCTTGTCATTAAGAGTCGCTTATCAATATGCTATAAAAATTGAGCAGAAATTCAAGCAGCAAAACAAGTTGGAGTTTGGATCTGCAAATACCAAACAACCGAAGTATGGTAAGGGTGGTCCTAAATCCTAGACCAAAGGACAAAGAAAGGATGTCCAACCCTAGGATAACCATCCCAATCCACCAAAAAAGAAGGGTAATCGAAATTCAAAGGACACTGGAAAATGGTGCGAGTTCCACAAAATCCCTTAGCACAATATGTATGAATGTCACTCCAAACATTCATTGTTGGTTGATACGAAATCCCCAGGGTCATATGCTGACTCAAACTCTAATTTCAAGACAGAAAATGGAAGATGAATCATTGATGTAGAAGCCAATGTCAACATCGCTACCACAAAAGTCTAGCTAGAGGAATTAGAGGAGCCTGAAGAAGGGGAGCGTCTTTTCCACTCATAGATGTGGGTGAAGGGAACCCCACTCCATTTCATTGTTGAAAGAAGTAGCTAGAAGAAACTGATCTCAGCAGAGGTTGTCAAGAGGTTTAACTTGAAAATGACACAACATCCTCATCCATACATCATCGGTTGGCTAAGCCAGGGATGAGACATCTGTGTCAGCCAACAATGTCACTTGCACTACGACATCAAACCATTCAAAGACGAGGTATTGTGTGATGTTTCCCCACTTGAAGTTTGTGATGTTTTTCTAGGACAACCATATATGTTGAAACACCATGTTGTTTATGTAAGTTTTAAACCTGCGAAGTAAAGCAATGCATATAGATTCTTAAGCAATATAGAAATTAATCAATGGCTCATACACATAGTACACAGAGATTTTTACCGGAAACCCTCAACCGGGAAAACCTTTCTTATTTTCATTATATCGAATTTCACCATTCGCCATACAATATATACAATGTTTTTAGGTATTCCGTAGATACCAAAACCCTAATCCCTTAATCCAGGATTAATTTACAAATCAGCTAAAAATAGCAAAAACCGCCCAAAAAAAATATTTCGGGCCGTTGCCCCAAACCCCATCGGCCCCGGGCTACCGCCCGGTGCCGAACGCTGCGTGTAACCTCGGGGTGCTGCCCCGAACCCTGTCGGCCCCGAGCTACCGCCCGGTGTCGAACGCTGCGCGTAACCAGGGGGGGCATACCTACCCCCCCTGGGACCCCCCTAGGAAGCGCCTAGGTGGAGGGATCGTCAGACGCAATTGTTGTATCTGACGCACCCACACACACACACATGCAAAGAATATAACACATACCCAACATTCTCCCACTTTTTGTTTTCTTTGCATCCAGGGGTCCAAGGGATTATATAGTCAACAATCCAGGGAAGCAATGCCCATTGTTACTCTACACCAAGAGAACTTTTCTGTGCTCACAGACTTTGTCAATGAATATGCAACATTCTTCAAAGTGTCAACCTTTTCCAGCAACACCTTCTTTTCCTCAACCATGTCTCTCACAAAGTGATACT
>ML787817.1:506670-536290 GCA_009831015.1 Picea engelmannii | reverse complement strand
TGATGCATAAGTGATCATTGGGTTGTTGGAGGAAGTTGAATCCACTCATCTCCACAAACTCAAAATACCTGCAACTTTCTCCATCCTAAGTAGAATGGAACTTTCACTTAAAGAGGTCATAGAAATGACCCTCATGCATATTAGGCAATCATGGAATGAGGTCACCAATAGACTTACCAATGGAATTAACTCTAAAGGATCTGTTTATGTAATAAGTTAGGAGACCTACCAATCTCAAACATGAAGTTGAGTTGTGAAGAGTTGCTAAATAAGTCCAACCTCACTCATAAGCTACAGTAATGGTGGAAATATGGATATATCCTCATCAAACAAAAGGAATAATGATCGTTGCACCTAGATCCAACATCTTACAGACCTACCATTCTTGACCTTGAAGTCGAGTGTGAAGTCTCGCCTTGCTCGTAGGCTATAAGGTAATGGTGGGAAATATGACTAAATCCTTGTTAAGCAAAATAAACAATGATTTTTACACCCAACTCCAACACCATGGAGGACCATCCAAAACCCAATGATATGCACCTTCAACATCTCAAGGCAGACCTCAATAGCAGAAATGAAGGCCACAATGCACGACTATTTCTATAGAGGGCTAAGTTCTTAACTTTTGAGCGACATATTTCATATGTGGCAAAACAAACAAGTATAAGCCACCAAAAATAATAGATGTTAGGCTTTGGTTTATCATTTATCGAGTAGGGAAACCATGCATGCTCATCAATCTACTAGACCTTTTTATGCGTGCTCATCAATCTACTAGACCTTTTTATTATTCTCACATCTAGTTAGGTGCTTTGCCTACTTAAAGAAACAATGAAAGCTAGTTCCCAAAGCAAAAAGGGAATAAACCTAATGTTTGGTGCTCATTGTTTGGATTTGTATTTGTAGTGAAAATGAATAAACTAGATTGCATCATCTTCTATTTCAAGCTCTCTTTCTTTCCTTGAAAGAATCCATCAACATAAAAAAAAGAGTTCAATAAATCATAGCTTAGTTTTTATTTCCGTCATTCACTTCATTGTCATTTCCATTTGTTGTTAAATACCTAAGAGAACTCACCATCCAAAATCAATCTCCAACCAAAGAAATGTGAGACTCTAAACAATGACATGGATAACTTTTGTCCCAAAACACCAAAGCAACTAAATGCAATAAGGAAGTCACACCAAGACAGTTAGTGCAAAGTGGTTGGTCACACAAATAAATATATGCTCCAAAGGAAGAGGCGGGCATAGTCTTCAACAAACATTGGAATTATCTTCAAAGGACACAAAGATGGTTACTATATTCAGGCAACAGGGTCCAATAGTTTCAATTTGTACCATGTATAACATAATGCCCAGCTATCCCGTTAGTATGGATATTGCAGACCAATTAGTATCACTCAATACCACATACCAAAAATCAACAGATAACAATAAGGAGATCTAGTACTCAATTTAGATATCTATAGTTTGTTTAAAGAAGAGACTTGATTCATTGTGTTTCTTTGCTCTTTCTTTCTGACCAGATCTTCCAGGCTATGTTACACCATGTTGTGGGTATGGGGGGGCAAAGGGATAGGTCACGAGGATAACTAGAAGGTACCCTTTAATTTCCAGTTGATGAGAGGATGGAGACAGTGAAAAACTATTATTAAAAAATATATAAAAGTTATAAATGGAGTTTTCAGAACATACGACCGTGGTACAACTAAATAAAACTCACAATTCTTAAATAAAAGGTCCAAAATATATTGTCTGCATGGTTATTAAAACCATAAAAAAGCATAGACATAGGGTACAGGTACCTACCAAACATGGAAATCAAAATTGATGTTGCAATTATCTCCCATTACAAAAACGTACTAAGAAACTGGTGCTGGAAGGAGAGGGTGTCAAGTGACAATGCAATTGTGAAGGGAATCTCTTTCACAGTGAAAATCTAGCTAGGAAGGCATTTGATAAACCTCGTGGAGATCCTGAGCTCAGTGGGGAAGAAGGGAGACTTCTACTACTACTAGAGATGTAAAGGAGAGTAATATGCCCGATGTTGACGATTAAAATCACAACAAAGTTTTTCCTGCAAAGTGTTGCTAAATCCTACTATTATTAAAGCTAAATAATACTAGTAGGTGGGATACCCTTGTAGATTGGAGATCGGGCCTAGTGCTTATTTGATGTCATGCTACCGTTCGACACTGCTTACATAGTTGACGAGATCTTGTTTTTATTTCCTATGGATTAGGATTATGAAGTATTGGTTCTTTATATTATTATATCTTATGCTATTCGTTGACACCATTTCTATCTTTTATTGGGACACCTGCACAACAAACATGTTAGTAACAATACATAAAAGGTAGTTGAAAAACAAAATAAAGAATACAAGCAATTGGAAGGAAATGAAAAGAAATGCAAAGGGGAAAATTTAAACTATGCTATATGCTATACTATAAGCATTGATATTTAATGGATTGTTGTTATCCTAGCTACTAAGTTAATAGATATGCGATTTTATTTTAGTTATATAGTTGATATGCAATATGATCAAGTTGGAAATGGAATGTATGATGTGGATGGTGCATTTGACAAGTAATAGATGCATATTACAATGCATGGCTTAAATTAATGGTGTTAATGAATATCTTGTTGGCATGTACTAAGGATTAAATGAACCATGGGTGGAGGCGACATGCATTTACTGCACGTCACCCTTACTGCTTTCGTTGGCCGCCACCCTAGTCAGGCTATTGTTCAACCTTGTTGTTGTGGTTATGTTCTGATTTCTTAGCAGAGAGGAACCGCTCGACCAACTCACGTTATGAGTCTTCTCTGGTTATGAAATGATTATTGGCTCAGGTGTATTGGTTTGTGCTTTCTTTAAGTATTGCAACAGTGTAAAATTGTGATTTTGGAATGAAGCATTGATGGTTTTCTCTCCTATAATGTTGAAGTCATAGTGTTGTTGGGCATCTTGGGTGTTAGCAGCCTTAAGGGCTCTTTGTTATCCTCGCTAGTTTAGTTGGAGGGTTTTTGTTTTGTCTTGGGTGGCTTGTTGTCCTCACGTATTCGCATCGCTATATCCATTCTTTGGTGTTTATGGGTTTTAATGGTTGGAGGTACTCTGTGTCACTGGGTTGTTCACTTGAGCATTGGTTTGTTTCCACCACTAAAGGTCACGCCGTGGGTTATTTGGTTCTTTCTCGGCCCTGTATTTACATCAACATTGTGGTTGTTTGACTAGAGAGCCACGAGGGTTATACCCTACGTGTGTTAAGTATCATTACCAGATTGAATTAGAGCCTTACTCCTCTCTTATATCCCTCATGTCGTGGTATATGTTACCTGTTCATGAATAAATTGTGGTTCTCTCTATGTATGCACTGTTGGTCTCGGAGGTTTTCACCATCAAAAGGAGTTGGCTCTAGATTTCCCCATGTTGGTCACAGAGAAAACCCTTAACTCTATAGGTCTGAGGGTTGATAAGAGAAGACCAATGTGGTCTGTCAGATTTACTACTTGGTTATTGTTGGATGGTTGTATATTGTCGACTAAATTGAGTATAGGCCTGCCCAGTTGGTCATGTGATAGTCATGTTGGTTCTGGTATCTAGTCACTTCCTGTGTTATTACAATGGCTATACCCTGCATTGTTAATTGGACAATTCAAAATACATAGTAACTGCCTTTTTCATTGAATATCATTGGGATGTTAAACCTGACATTGTTTGCAATTGTCAAATGATGTACACACGTAGTGAATTTGTCTGTAGGGTGTTTCTACACCACAAATAAATGGTCACTGTAACTCTGAGGTTCTTTTGGGGCTAAATGGTTATTGCAACCAGGATGACTCTAGCAAATCCATCCATTGTATGCGTTATTATTATTTGATTGCATCATTAGGGACGAGCCTAAGTTTTACACAGCATGGTTGACTGCAGTTTGATTAATTTGAAGCAATATTGTATTAGATTGATATCTCGGCATGATTGGTTAAGTTAATATTGTGACTGTGTGTTTAGAATTGTAAAATGGGAATGTCGCATCGTGGTGTTTTGGTTGGCTTCCCACTGTGTATGATATGGATAATTTCGGGTTGTGCCCTTAGAGATAGTCATAGAGTTTTAAGCATGACTTGTTTCAATTCGATTATGGTATTATAATTAAGGCATGCTATGGATACGTCATTGTGTTGGATGGATAACCGAAGATTTTGATTATTTACAGTAATATTGAATTGGGCTCGTACAGTGACAGGATTACACTTGCATGATTGAATTATTTTGTGCATAGCATGTGTTGGAATGGTGCATGTTGTCTGCCTGTTTAAATGATGAGTCAGTGTTTTACAATTGAATCTGGGTTATTGGGTTGATTGCCATTATGGATGTTTAAAGAATGTCATGCATTTAAATGACAGGCCCGATTGTAGTGATAGTATAACTTCATTGCAATTTTGAAACATGACTTTGGGTGTATTTGATGATTGAAGAAATGTGTGGCAGTGATTGATTCTGATGATTAACAGAGTGGAAATGGTTACTATTATACAATTGAGAATTGTTATAAGATGAAAATTGGATAAATTAAAGAAATATAACTCCCTTACAGATTGTTGTGGAATGCATATTGTCTTGTTGATGACACTATGTTAGATATTTGACTATGAATGGTGAACTAGCTAATACACAATGATTGTTATGATTGCTTGGTTGGTGTATCTCCTTTTAACAGGATGACTATACTTGATTAATTTTGTGAATAGTAGCCTCTCTCATTCCGCACCATTATTTTTTTTTCTCTAATTACAACCCCATCGCCTTCCCACATTCATTTTTCACTCCCTGTTCTAAAATTGATTATAGTCAAGGAAACTTGTGTGTTGAAGCAGTTTGGCAGTAGCAATGTCTTGGTTGAACTACAATGATGTTTTCTTTAGGTTGCAGTTGATTGTTGTTATCCTTGAGAAGTAATCGTATATTTTCCCCCATTCATCATATCATGTTTCACTCAATACAAACCCATCACATATCCCAGGACCCTTTATTCACCCCCTTCTCATTGATAAACAGTAAAACAATTTGTATGGATTGGATTGCATGAGTCTGATATGTCGTTGTGCCAAATTTATTTCATATTTTAAGAGTTGTCATGTATGGTTATTTAAAAAACTATTTGTTAATCAATCATGCATACAGGAATGAGTTTTTTCAGTCGAGGTAGCCATGACCTAGGAAACGAGGAAACAAATGTAGAGGTAATTGGAACAGAGGCCCAAGAAGGCCAAGGTTCTCCATACATTTTGATGTTGAATCACAAGAGCTTGGCCAGTTGTTTCAGGCCAAATTTTTCAATTGGATTGGGCAAGGAGTGGTCCAACCCAGGCCCAAAAGGCCTCCTTTCCAAGTTCTGAAAGCCCCTGGTATCCCTATGCCTCCTCACATCTCATTGCAACCTGAGGTCTTTGAAAATTATGGATGGCAAGAGATTGTCCACATGACAGTCTCCCAACTCGTGGCTTTCCTAATTTATCACTATGTGCTCCTCCACCTATTAACCTAGTTGTCCAAGCTTCTCCCCACTCACCAGTTCATTCCTCTCATGCTAGCAATAGGTTGAAAAATGAGGCCCACCATGCCCTTGACAAAGGAAAATCCATTGTTGCCCTTTCCTCACCCTCTAATGGCTCTAACAAATCCGTGTCTTCCTGGATGCATTTGAGGGACGATTGTTCCCACGTGATTAACAAGATTAGGCCTAAAGGCTCAGCACAGCCAAAGGAAAATTTAGGAAAATCAAAGGATGGCAGCAACAATCAAGGAAATATTGCATCTCAGAGTGGGAAATATGACTTTTGAGTTGTATTTTATCTATTGTTGATGATAGTTGACTTGTTGGATCATGTTGTCATTGATGCCAATGGTTTGATTGATTGATGTCATTGATTGATGTCAAGTGATTGATTGATGCCAAAGGAATGATTGATTGATGATTGATGTAATGTAATATTTATTTTCCTTGATGAGAATGCATAGATGAAGATGGATCAATGAGTTGTCATTGATATGATGAAGATGGATCAATGAGTTTTCATTGATACATGATGAAGATGCATCAATGTGGTTTAATTGGTATATGATGCATTGTTGGAAAAATGTATAGATGAATCATTATTGTCTTATCATGATATATAATGTGCACAAATGGATGAACTCCAAAGTGGTCCCCTTATGGTGAAAGCCCTCACAGGAAGACATTTTGCGGATTGAGTTATCCTAGAAGAATGGTTGGAGGACCCATGCTCTCATTATTGTCTTATAATGATTGATAAGGTGCACAAATGGATGAACTCCAAAGTGGTCCCCTTATGGTGAAATCCCTCATGGCAAGATGCTTTGCGGATTGAGTTATCCTAGAAAAATGGTTGGAGGACCCATTCTTGTATGTGGAATAATGAGATGAAGATCAAGGAAATTGTTGGTGACACTATCCTAGATGGATAGTGCTTTTCATTCCATTTGTGGTGGTATGTGGAATGTCACATAACTCCTCATGGTTTGAGAGTTATGGCCTTATGAAGAAGAAGGACCCCCACACGAAGGCTTGAAGCCCCTAAGGTCAAAGAAGTCAAAGTGACCTAAAAGAAGAAATCATTATTTAAATGATAAAGTAAAGTGACAAAGTCAAGGTGGATTATTTAAATAATAAAGAGAGGTGACAAAATCAATAAATTATAAAGTAAGGCGACAAAATCAAGAAGGAATATTTAAATGATAAATTATTGGAGAACTTTCTATTTATGGAAAGTGGTTAACCCTAAAATAAGGAAAATAGGTTAAGTGGCCTAGAAAAGGGTTAATATTATTTAAATGATAAAGTAAAGTGACAAAGTCAAGGTGGATTATTTAAATAATAAAGAGAAGTGACAAAATCAAGAAATGATAAAGTAAGGTGACAAAATCAAGAAGGAATATTTAAATGATAAAGTATTGGAGAACTTTCTATTTATGGAAAGTGATTAACCCTAAAATAAGGAAAATAGGTTAAGTGACCTAGAAATGGGTTAAGTGACCTAGAGGATGAAAGTATAAATAAGATAGAAATGGTCTCTTGTAGATCATCCTTTTTGTGGATTAATGGAGAGCTTCTTGTGAGAATATCTTTTGGAGTATTGGTGGAGAGCTTCTTATGAGAGCTTCTTGAGCATTTTTGGTGTGGAACACTTGAGAATATTGAATATATATAGGTGAATAAGGTAACCAAAGGATATATAAGCCTAATTCCAGAGGGAAGGTGAAGACAAGAGGGCTGGAATTCAAGGGAGGATAAATTCTTTTCATGATGCTTTCTAAGGTATGTTATTTACATGTCATCTCACCATTTTCGTAATAACTTTTTTTCTATAATGATTCAGACTATGATATTGATCTGATATTGAGGAAACATATCCAAGTATCTATGGTAAATTTTTTATCTTGTGGTTCGTTGTATTTTTGGAGATACACTCCGTGGAAAATAGGGTTTGTGGCTAGTCTTGAAACTAGTCTAAAACAGATGTTTCGAGTAAAAACATCATGACTTCTTCATAACAGATCCAAATTCAGTGCTACTAATTGTGTTGGTTATATTACATACTTAATTATGTTGTGTAACAATTTCATATCAATTCAACAAATATTACGTGCGGGGCATGCTCTAAAAGGCCACTCTCTAGAATAAGCCAGAATTCAACAAGGTATTCCATTTTTGCTATAACTCCTTTTCTGAGAGGTTCCAAGTAGTGACACCTGGAAGAATTCCATAAAACAAATTGAAGAACATTTTTTATAGTTTCATATCTTTATTCATTACAGGTACAAAATTATGATTATTTCAAGTTAGGGTTGTTGACTAATCCAAAACTAGTCATGGTTGAGACAAGCAGTTGATGAGTTGGCACATACATGAGGTGTATAGTTGATGATGTTGGTACATATTGATGATTCATTGTTGATGAATAGTTAACACATGATTTTTATATACTTGGTACATGGTTGGATGCACTTGTTTATGGTACAGGTTGATTACATGTTGTTTGGCAGAGGTTGGTGCATGGTTGATGCACTTGTTTATGGTACAGATTGATATCTATTGAGGATTGTTGCCTCATCTCAGTTGGTGCTGAGAATGTAAGATGAGTCTTGCATATAGAGATAGTTCTCTTGTAGAGTTGTACTCTATTCAATTGTTGCTAAAAAACCCCCAGATTGAAGTCCATAATAAAAATAAAAATTGTACATACATCTTGTGGTCCTTGTGTTCCTTGTGGAGATGATTTGTTGATGATATATTGCTGATATATGTTGCTGATATGTATTCACATCTAACTAATTATTAATGACGACAATGTGTAATGAGTAAATGTCGAATTCTAACTAATGAGTTTTGTGTAAGAGGGAAGTTTTGGGGAAAATATCCCTACACTCATTCACCCCCCCTCTAAGTGTGGTAGGTGTTTCCAAAAATTAGTATCAGAGTGGGCCTTCACTACAAGTCTTAACAAGATTAAAGGAGATCCATAGACACACAAATGGATGATGAAGTTCCAATCCTTGATGAGGAAAACTATTCTACTTGGAGAATAGAGATGAGATTACATTTGAAGGCAATGGGAGCAACAATTTGGAAGGCAACCATTGGTGGATCAGTTCCTTTGAAGATCGAGTCAAAGTTTGCATCTCAAAGAGAAGGAAAGAAGAATGATGCATTGGCTCTCAAGACCATTCTTAGTGGACTCTGAAGCCCTATCAAATAAATAATGGAACAATGCACTTCCGCCAAGGATCTATGGCTAAATCTAGAGGAGACATATCAAAGCAAGAAGTAGAAGAAAGACATTAAAGACAACTCCATCAAGACACATGAAGGTAAAGAATCTCCAAAAACTCTTGGTTGTATTATTTCTAAAAGTGATGATGTTGGCAAAAAGGAAGATCTTGAAGACATTTCAAATGAAGGAAAATAATTATGTGATGATGTTGGCAAAAGGGATGAAGGTAAATAATCTACACAAACCCTTGATTGCAATAATTCAAAATGTGATGATGTTGAATTTTTATCTACAAGTGAAGAAGAAAATCTAGAAGTAGTTTGGATAAAATCAATTGATCTTTATCCCATGGAAGAAGTAGAGGAAAAAATATTGGAGCTTAAAGAGAAAGTTGAAAGAGGTCTATATGAATATAGCAATGACCACTATTATATAGATTATAGCTATATTTCAGATAACACTAAAAAGTTTCTCAAGAAGAGTCAAAGGCACATCTTGAAGTTAAAAGAAATGCTCAAAGAAATAGAAGAAAGTAGTAAGACTCGATTAGAAGAAAAGGAAGAAGATATCACAAGACTAAATAATGAAAAAGAAGATATGAAGGTAGATGATGAGATTAGAAAAAAAATTGGAACTATTGTCCATCTCAAGACCCAAATTGAAGAAGCCAAAAGGGTAGAGGAACTATTGAAGGATATAATAAATGAAAAGGAAGATTCATGTCATAAATTAGAAGATGAAGTTGTTGACCTTAGAAAGAAGGTAGAGAAGTCAAATAAATTCTTGAATAGCTCAAGAATCTTGGATGAGATCTTGGAAAATCAAAGATTAGCATGTGATAAATCAGGACTTGGATACAAAGAAGAAGCTACACATGCTGAAGCAAGCACCTCAAAGGATCATGATGTAAGTCCAACAAATAAGGAAGACAATGTTGTAAATCAACCATCTACACAAGGAAAGGAAAATTTCAAAAGAACAAAGCAAGGAAGACATCAAGAAGTTATCTTTGGGACACCAAAGCAAAGGTATGAAAGTATTTTTCATGGGCATTGTTATTCATGTAATGGATATGGTCACAAAGATTTTGAATGTGGATCTTATGAAAGGAGATATAATGGAAGATTTTATAACACCATGAGGTGTTGGAGATGTGATCAAGTAGGACAGATTGTTGTTCACTGTAACACCATTATATGCTATAGCTGTAGTGGATTTGGCCACAAATCCTAGGAGCGCTGGAACATAAGAAGAAATTCCATGATGAGGACTTCACATAACATGGATAGAAGAAGGAATGAAGTAAGGAGGGGAGACATATTTGAAAATATGGATGCTTAGAGCTCAAGTTCTGAAGAGAAGGGACATCTACAGAAGTGGGTGAAGAAGACAGAGCATCCAGAATAGAATGAAAGACTGAAGGGAAGTTCAAACGTGTCATCTACTAAGGTATACATGGGTGAAAGTGGTATCAGTCGTGTACATACACAGGCTGAGCTTGTATAGGTCGCGTACATACGTGAGTTGTCTATGCAGCAAGACGCGTATATGTTTTGAAGCCTAAGGAAAAGGGCTATGCACAGGGATTGCAGTTTGATGTGATGGTATAACTCTGTGATGTAGGGTCTGACATGGTTTATTGTAGGTTCTGACACTGTTTGTTGCAGGTTTTCATGAGTCTATATTAGATTATGATCATTTTGGGTGCATGGCACTAACCCATGAGTATGGATTGATGCATTTTTAGTTGAAGAATAGTGTTAGTTATGACAATGAAGCTATGGCACCTTGGTTATGTGATATATCTTGATGATGTATTGGAAGCTTACTTGTTGGAAATCTTGATGCATGCATTTAGCATATGGATGGGATACACATTGGGACATGTGCTTGGTAAAATTGATCATGTTGTACGTCATTGATGATCTATAGTTGATGCATGATTGGTATGTTTCTAGTACACTAGTAGAGGCACCTACTAGCAGATTGATTGACACATGTTTTATGGAGGATTTGGAATACATGTATGGGATTCATCATTTTGTGGTATTGGTGCATGGTGGTGTACATGTTTTGGTACACTCATATATGGCATATGCTTGATGATACTACACTGTTGGTATTACTTTATTAGCACAACAATTGGTATTTGTTTTATACATGGTTATGATACTTGGTTCATGATGGAGACATATCATGAGTCATATGATACATTGTTTGGCATGTTGGTAGATGCACATGGTTGGCATATTGGTAGTTACACATGGTTGGCATATTGGTGGATGCACATGGTTGGCACATTGGTGGATGCACATGGTTGACATATTGGTAGATGCACATGTTGGCATATTGGTAGAGGCATATGATTGATACATTCCATGGATGATATATTTTGGCACATTGCATGATGTTGATGTACATAGGTGTTGTGCATGATGAGAACACATTTTGGCACAGGATGTACTTGGTTGATATTTTACTCATGATTCTCTATTTTATTGTTGACATATATTTTGCTTCATGATGCTTGGTATGGCATGAGTTTGATGCATGAACAAGTCCAAGGATCATTATATGGTAGCACATTGTTCATCTTGCAAAGAAGATAGGGGAGACATACCCGTAGGGGGAGTCATTCTTCTTCACATGATTCTAGGAGGATATATTTATCAAATGCATACCTAGAAAAGCACCCTATATTTGAAGAAAGAGAACAGAAGCATAATTCTAGGAGGAGCAATGGTCACAGGGGGAGTATGTTTGATGTATTTTCAGCATTACATCAGAGTGATATCCCTTGTTCAAAAGGGGAGATATTATTCATAGGAAGATCAAAGGCACTCAGATAGGGGGAGCATCCCCAAGGAAAGTTCAAACAGGGGGAGCAGCCCCAAGAGGAAAATGGCCATTTTCCCTTGATGCCAAAGTTGGAGAGATAGTCACATTGATGTGATTGATGATTATTGATTGGGAGAGATAGTCACATTTGGGATATATAGTAACATTGACTATTGATGTAGAGCATGTCTTATCTACATGTTGACATCAATAATTGGTAATCAGTGTTGACATCAATATTGGTATTGCCATCGCCAAAGGGGGATATTGTTGGATCATGTTGTCATTAATGCCAATGGTTTGATTGATTGATGTCAAGTGATTGATAGATGCCAAAGGATTGATTGATTGATGATTGATGTAATGTAATATTTATTGTCCTTGATGAGAATGCATAGATGAAGATGGATCAATGAGTTGTCATTGATATGATAAAGATGGATCAATGAGTTGTCATTGATATGATGAAGATGAATCAATTAGTTGTAATTGATACATGATGAATATGGATCGATGTGGTTTCATTGGTATATGATGCATTGTTGGAAAAATGTATAGATGACTCATTATTGTCTTATCATGATTGATAAGGTGCACAAATGGATAAACTCCAAAGTTGTCCCCTTATGGTGAAATCCCTCATGGAAAGACGCTTTGGGGATTGAGTTATCCTAGAAGAATGGTTGGAGGACCCATGCTCTCATTATTGTCTTATCATGATTGATAAGGTGCACAAATGGATGAACTCCAAAGTGGTCCCCTTATGGTGAAATCCCTCATGGGAAGACGCTTTGCGGATTGAGTTATCCTATAAGAATGGTTGGATGATCCATGCTCTCATTACTGTATTATCATGATTGATAAGGTGCACAAATGGATGAACTCCAAAGTGGTTCCCTTATGGTGAAAGCCCTCACAGCAAGACGCTTTGTGGATTGATTTATCTTAGAAGAATGGTTGGAGGACCCATTCTTGTATGTGGAATAATGAGATGAAGATCAAGGAGATTGTTGGTGAAACTATCCTAGATGGATAATGCA
Organism: Picea engelmannii; assembly: GCA_009831015.1. NCBI lineage: Eukaryota > Viridiplantae > Streptophyta > Pinopsida > Pinales > Pinaceae > Picea > Picea engelmannii. The sequence goes on along the minus strand of ML787817.1, from coordinate 523,602 downwards.
TGTCATTCCATTTCCAGTGGTATGTGGAATGTCACATAACTCCTCATGGTTTGAAATCTATGGCCTTACAAAGATGAAGGACCCCCACATGAAGGCTTGAAGCCCCCAAGGTCAAAGAAGTCAAAGTGGCCTGAAAGAAGAAATCATTATTTAAATGATAAATTAAAGTGACAAAGTCAAGGTGGATTATTTAAATAATAAAGAGAAGTGACAAAATCAAGAAAGTATAAAGTAAGGTGACAAAATCAAGAAGGAATATTTAAACGATAAAGTATTAGAGAACTTTCTATTTATGGAAAGTGGTTAACCCTAAAATAAGGAAAATATGTTAAGTGGCCTAGAAATGGGTTAATATTATTTAAATGATAAAGTAAAGTGAAAAAGTCAAGGTGTATTATTTAAATAATAAAGAGAAGTGACAAAATCAAGAAATGATAAAGTAAGGTGACAAAATCAAGAAGGAATATTTAAATGACAAAGTATTGGAGAACTTTCTATTTATGGAAAGTGGTTAACCCTAAAATAAGGAAAATAGGTTAAGTGACCTATAAATGGGTTAAGTGACCTAGAGGATGAAATTATAAATAAGATAACAATGGTCTCTTGTAGATCATCTTTTTTGTGGATCAATGTAGAGCTTCTTGTGAGAATATATTTTGGAGTATTGGTGGAGAGCTTCTTGTGAGAGTTTCCTGAGCATTTTTGGTGTGGAACACTTGAGGATATTGAATATATATAGGTTAATGAAACAAACAAAGGATATATAAGCTTAATACCATAGGGAAGCTGAGGAAAAGAGGGTCAGAATTCAAGGGAGGATAAATTCTTTTCATGATGCTTTCTAAGGTATGTTATTTACATGTCATCTCACCATTTTCGTAATAATTTTTTTCTATAATTATTCAGACCATGATATTTATATTCCATTGATGAAACATATCCAAGTATATGTGGTAAAAAATTTATCTTGTGGGTCGTTTTAGTTTTGGAGATACACTCTGTGGAAAATAGGGTTTGTGGCTAGTCCTGAAACTAGTCTAAAACAGGTGTTTCAAGTAAAAATGTCATAACTTCTTCATAATAGATACAAATTCCATGAGACCAATTTTGATGGTTATATTGTAGTCTATAGTATGATTTGTAGCATTTTCATATATATTCAACAAATATTACGTGTGGGGCACGCTCTAAAAGGTTGTCCTCTAGAATAAGCCAAAATTCAACAAGGTATGCCATTTTTGCTATAACTCCTTTTCTGAGAGGTTCCAAGTAGTGACACCAAGATGAATTGCATTAAACACACCAAAGAAAATTGTGTATCAGTTTCAGATCTTTATTCATTATAGGTACAAAGTTATGATTATTTCAAGTTAGGGTTGCTGACTAATCCAAAACTAGTCATGGTTGAGACAAGCAGTTGATGAGTTGGCACATACATGAGGTGTATAGTTGATGATTTTGGTACATATTGATGATTCATTGTTGATGAGTAGTTGAAACATGATTTTTATATACTTGGTGCATGGTTGGATGCACTTGTTTATGGTACAGGTTGATTACATGTTGTTTGGCACAGGTTGGTGCATGGTTGATGCACTTGTTTATGGTACATATTGATATCTGTTGAGGATTGTTGCCTCATCTCAGTTGGTTCTGATAATGTAAGATGAGTCTTGCATATAGATTTGGTGATATTGTAGAGTTTTACTCTATTCAGTGGTTGCTGAAAAATCCCTGGATTGAAGTCCATAATAAAATGAAAAATTGTACATACATCTTGTGTTCCTTGTGGAGATGATTTGTTGATGATATATTGTTGATATATCTTGCTGATATGTATTCACATCTAACTGATTATTAATGAAAACAATGAGTAATGAGTAAATGTCGAATGCTAGCTAATGAGTTTTGTGTAAGAGGGAAGTTTTGGGAAAAAGATCCCCACACTCATTCACCCCCCCTCTAAGTGTGGTAGGTGCATCCAACATGACTTCAAGAATTTTTGGAAAACATGTTTTATTTTGGATATATGACTAATATGTTTTGAAAATAATTTCAAATATCGTGAGCTAAATTGGCAAAAGTGAATATGTTGATGGAAGTCACAAGGAGGTGTGTTTTTGCTTAATTGACTAGTATGTTATGATTGTTAAGAACTAATGGGAGTCACAAGGGGTCCCACCTACTAGTTATTATTTAATTATAACCCTTATTATGATTATTACTTTTTCCCCTAACTAAAGTTGGTTGAATATTTTACTTAACTTAACTAATGAGTTGGTCCAACTACTTCAACCAATTGTAATTTGTTAAAAGAAAAAGGAAAGGGAGGAACATGAGGAGGATAGGAGCAGAAGCATACTAAGGTTTGCTCTTTGAATTTATGCTGAGATAGTTCAGTTTTCATTCATTGATTTATTCATCACAAGCCTTATTCTCTTTTATGATAGTAGGGTCTTATTGTAGACAACAATATTCAAGTCTGAATCACATCATTCAGACACCTTTTTTTAGAGGTGTTGATCTATCTTTGATAATTTGTGTAGACTTGTCTGTTTGTGAATTAATTTTCATGACTGACAAAGGATATTGTCCAGAGTCGAGTGGACAACAATCTGTGGCAAGTTGATCCATCTTTTAGAGTTCAATTTTGGTTTTTTGTCAGAGGTCCTTTTGTATGTTCCATCGGGGATGTCTAAGTTTGACTTTGGTCCAAAATTTCTGCATGAGATTTTGTAAAGAAAATGACTCTTTGGTGAATTTGAAAGAAATAAAGGATTGCTTTATGTCTCATCTATCTTGATTGTCATCTTGGTGAGTTTACTTCTATATTTACATTTATTTAAGAAACTGATATCTTCAGAAAATTGCATAAAAAGTAAATTTACAACAATCTTTTCATTAATAAAAGACAAGCCTAAGCACTCGTAATTAATACTTGTGATTTATGATGTTATTTTTGTTGGCTATAAACATAGGGTGATATTCCTGTCTACGTTTCTTTAGCTAAGAAGAGTCTGAAAATGCTTGAGTAAGATCATTTCATATATTTTCCTCAACATTTATTTGGGGAGCATGCTGGTGAGATATTTCATATCTCTCTCGTTAATTTTTATACTCATTTTTCATCGATACATTTTTATTTTCCGAAATTGATTCTTTAACTATTTTATTCTTAATGATTGTTCATGTTGGAACGTAGCCCAATATTGATCTTGGTCTTCAAGATCAGACCAACATTGCTTCAATCTATTTAATACCATCTTGGACACTGCCAACACTTGTGCTGAGATTAACCATTCTTGGGTAGCAATTGAACGAGATATTAGTGCTCAAGAACAATTGGAAGCTAGACGTAGACGGATTAGAAATAAGAAGTGACTTTTTTGTTTCTTTAAGTTTTGGCCTTTATTTCATGTCCTTAGATTCTCGCGATTCTAGAAGAAGAAGAAGCTTGTCACCTGAAATAAATACTATTGTTGAAATAGGAAGAAGAAATGGTGTGTTATCTTCCCAACAAACTGCTCTAAGGAGGACTTTATCTGATTCATCTAGTTCGTCTTTCTTTTCCTCATCTATCATCCACAAGATGGCATCTAGTGGTGGTTTCGGTGGTACTAGAAGTGCTTCATCTTCCCAATCCTCGTCGTCATCAGTGATTGGTATCTTATGTAGCCACCATATTCCTATCCAATCTACCACAAACCCCACCAAAGTCATAAAAAATTATGGGCTTTTTCATTTTGAAGAAGGCACCACAACCACACCATGGAATGTGTCCTCTCCTCTTAACCTAGCACCTGCTACTCGTCCACTTCTGAAGTTTAAAGAGCACCTACCTAAGTTTTCAGGAAATAACACTGGTAGTACAAACAAACACTTGGTGGGATTTTCTAATGCTTGTCATAACATAGGGTCCAATGACAATGACACTTGCATGCGTTTGTTCGTCAATTCCTTGGAAGGAAAGGCTATGGTCGATCTCTTTGACCTTCCTCCTAAGATTTTTTCTACTTGGGAGGAGTTAATCTATTGGTTCCGATCCACTTATGGGAAATCCAAAAGCCACACCAAGAATTTAAGGGAATTCAAAAACGTCACCTATAAGGATGGTGAGACCATCAAGTCTTTCAACTTGTGTTTCACTAAGTTATACAATCAAATCCCCGAACTTATCCGCCCTCAGAACCAAGTTGCTTTCATGCATTACTGAAATGTGTTTCCTTCTCCCTACCATCATAGGATTGAGGAAAAATCCATTTATAATCTCGGTTTCGATCTACATACATGTTCAGAGTATGAAGAACAACTTGAAAGAATTGGTCTTCCCCAGGGAGAATTAGTTAGACAAACAGACAAGTCTTCTCTCTTACAGCTAGTACAAGATATGAATAATCGTATGATAGCATTCGAGCAAAAGGGAACTGTCTCTCCTCTCACCCCTGGAGCTTCATCCTCTTCTGCAACCCCCTTTAGGAATCTGGTTGAAAATAATTTTCATCCTAAGGCTATCTTTCCTCGGAGTTGGTGTAACTTTTGTGAGGAACACCACGAAGAAACCACATGTGACGTAAATAAGAGTGCCAGAGATAAGATCTTTCGTAAAATACCAGAAGATACTATTGTCGTCCTAGATTTTTCAGAGCCATAGGATGTCATGGTCATCAACACTAGGAACAAATCCTATGCTCCCAAGGGAAAATTTGGTCCATCCCGCAATTCTTCTGGCCCGAGATCATCCTCAACCACTTCTACTCTCCAAGTTTCCAAGGTTCGTGAGAGTCAAGGAATCACTCCTCCTCTCCCCTCTTCCAAATAAAATATCTTGAATCAATTGGCCAACATCAAAGAAGATGCAACCCTCTAGACATGGTTGTCGTCCATGAACAACAAATGCATCTGAAACAATTAATGGAAGGAAAATATTTTGTTGTAGCCAATCTTTCCAAAGAGGTAAATGAAGAGGATTCTTTTGTAAATAAAGTAGGTGTACATAACTTTAGATACCCTGTAAAAATCTCCCTTTTTATATTTCTGTAAAGATTATGGATAAAATTTCCCATTGTTGCCTCATTGATGATGGTTGGGGCCCAAGCGTGATGTCGAAGATTATTATGGAAGAGCTAGGTTTGTCTTGTACAAATGAAAATGCCAAAAGCATGCTCTCCTATAACAATCTACAAAAAACGACCCTAGGAGAGATTAAAGATGTAACCTTGGTTTTATGCACTCATCCTGAGATAAGGACAACCCGTAGCATTCAGGTAATTGATATGTCTGTAAGCAATTACTCAATTATCTTCGGAAGGGATTAGCAAGCCTTAACAGGTGGATACCTCTCACTCGACGAGACACATTTATCCATTCCTCGGAATGGTAAGAACATTATAGTCCTTATAGAGGGAAGAATTTCACCCTACATAGAGAGTGTTCTGCAATCTAGCGTAAGCTATATTGAAGAGGACCTAGGAGTGTATTCCATATTTTTTGAATAGGATAATGTTATTTTGGAAGGAACCGATCTAGATGATGATATGTGGCACATGCACTTTAATGGTTCACGCTCTAATGAAGGTAATGGGCTGGCATTGTCTTGGTTTCCCCTATAGGGAAAATTCGTAATTTTTCTTACAGGTTAGAGTTTGCTTGTACAAAAAATGTCGTTGAATTCAAATATTTATCATTAGGCATTGAAAATTCCCTTAATATGGGTTGTTGTCACCTTTCAGTTTTCAAAGATTATGAACTTGTTGTGAACTCAATACGAAAATATTCTCTCCTAGCAACAAGTTGATGGAACGATACTCCGAAACTGTTTGGGTGCTTATCTCGAACTTTTTATCCTTCAACATCACTCATGTTAAGAGGGAGTTGAATTCAATGTCTGATCAGTTAGCTATCTTTGCAACTTCTCCTAAACAACAAATTTTACCTTATAGGCCTGACTGTTCCTTTCAAAATCTATATCGTTCATGTATCCCTGACAATGTAGAATCTTGGCAAGCCCTCCCTAACAATGTGAGAACTTGTCTTTTCATTCAAGATGAACCTTATAAGCTTGAGGAGATTATATCCATAAAGAACAATAAAATTTCTTAGGGATTGACTCCTCTTGAGAGTTCGTTTTCATCGAGTGATATAGGCAATAAAGAAAAATAGAAAGAAGAGGAGTTATGAAAGAAGGTGGTTGAAACCTTCTCCATGGACATTAGGACCCCCGAATCTTCAAATCTTAAAATAAATTTCCAATGTTCTGACAAAGAAGAGATAAAGTCTATTGAGCTACTCAGTGGATTTCAAAATGTTTTTGCTTGGTCTTATGATGATATTCATGGTTTTGATCCCGGTCTTGTTCAACATACTATGAAACCAGCTAGGAAAAAACAAGGACTTGTTAACTCTGCACTAAAACCAACCTTTCAAAGGGAGTTGGGAATTTTCTTAAGGTCTAGGATTATTTTTTTAGCCCACCTTAAACGGGTTCCAAATTGGGTACCTTCTTCAAAGACCACAAATCATATTAGAGCCTACATTCATCTTCGCATCTTCAGTCAGGATATTATAAGAAATCCTTCTCCCCCTGTCAATATAAGAATGATTTAGCAGTAGGTTGTAGATTTACAGTTGAAGCCCTTACTTGACTAAATTCTGGGTTACAATAAAATCAAGGTAAAAAGGGAAAATGTTCACAAAACCACTTTTATTACTAACTGGGATACTATGACTTACAAATGCTTGCATTCTGGCTTAATTGATACAAGTATCATTTTAAAAAGTCCTATACACACAACTTTCGATGAATTGGTCAGTATCCATATTTATCTTGATGATTTATTCATGTGTGTAAAGGGGCTAATAATTACATCAGAATTCCAAGTGTTGGGTCCATTACAAGTTGCTTTTGTCTTAGAGAATAAGTCATACATTTTAAAGGATTTACAGAGGCAATTGTTTTCCTACAAAACTGAGATTCCTCGCTTGAAGTATTGTGAGGGACAAGTGTGAAAAGTTCTAATGATGATTGGATTTATGTATATTGGCAACTTAGCTTTGATTTCATTTTTTGTGTTATTTTCCTTTCTACTTCACAGTAATTTGATTTATTCTTTCTGTTTCAAAACTTTTCTTCCAGCTTCTCCATTTTTGTCTTTTATTGCTGCTATTTTAATGTCTGCTATTTTACTTCTGTCATGATTTTGTTTCCTATCATATTTTAGATTAGTTTGGTCAAATATAGGATGTTGAATCGATTATGCCACAGTGACACTCTTCCAAAAGCATTGTTAGTCAATAAAAATCAATCTACACAGGTGTTATGATGTCTCCTTTGAAGGACCCTTGAAATTGTAATATATTTCCACTGCTATTTTGTAAAGAATTTGTTATCTCCCACTTCTTCTTGCCATTTCCTCGTCCATTGAGATTTTAAGAGCAAGTCTAAAAGTTTTTTTTTCCTTACAGTGAGAGAATATCCCAATCGAATGATTATGCATACAGTGAAAAAAACCCTTCATACTTAACACTTTTCATGAATTATTCCAAATTCCTAGTCATCTTTCCATTAATTTCATTCACTTCCCCTATTACATAATCTTCCTGGTTATATCTTCTTGGCCTATAGTTCTTGGTCTATGAAACCAAGAGCTCTGAGTGCTAAATCTGTTGAAAACAAATTTCCCTGTGGAGTCGCCAGTTTGTTGACAATTAAAATCACAACAGAGTTTTGCCTGCAAAGTGTTCCTAAAGCCTATTATTACTAAATCTAAATAATACTAGTAGGTGGGACCCCCTTGTAGATTGGAGATCAAGTCTGGTGCTTATTCGATGTCATGCTACCGTTCGACACTACTTACATAGTTGACGAGATCTTGTTTTTATTGGCTATGGATTGGGCTTATGAAGTATCCATTATTTATGTTATTACGGCCTATGTTATTCGTTGACACCATTGCTATATGTTCTTGGGACACCTGCACAACAGACATGTTAGTAACAATACATAAAACACAGTTGAAAAAAAACAATAAGGTGTACAAGCAATTGGAAGGAAATGAAAAGAAATGCAACAAATCCAAAGGGGAAAATTTAAACTATGCTATATGCTATAGTATATGCATCGATTTTTAATGGATTGTTGCTATCCTAGATACTAAGTTAATAGCTATGCGATTTTGTTTGAGTTATATAGTTGATATGCAATATGATCAAGTTGGAAATGGAATGTATGATGTGGATGGTGCATTTGACAAGTAATAGATGCATATTCCAATGCATGGTTTAAATTAATGGTGTTAATGAATAGTTTGTTTGCATGTGATAAGGACTAAATGAACTGTGGGTGGAGGCGACGTGCATTTACTACATGTCACCCTTACTCCTTATGTTGGTCGCCACCCTAGTTGGGCTATTGTTCAACCTTGTTTTTGTGGTTATGCTCTGATTTATTAGCAGAGAGGAATCGCTCGGCCAACTCGCATTTTAAGGTGCTTGGATCACAGGTATGTCTTTTTTTGGCCATTCATGAGTCTGCTCTGGTTATGAAATGATTATTGGCTCAAGTGTATTGGTTTGTGCTTTCTTTAAGTAATGCAACTGTGTAAAATTGTGATTTTGGAATGAAGCATTGATGGTTTTCTCTCCAATAATGTTGAAGTCATAGTGTTGTTGTTCATCCTGGGTGTTAGCAACCATAAGGGATATTTGTTATCCTCGTTGGTTTAGTTGGAGGGTTTTTGTTTGGTCTTCGGTGGTTGGTTGTCCTCACGCATTCGCATCGCTATATCCGGTCTTTGGTGTTTATGGGTTTTAATGGTTGGAGGTACTCTATGTCACTGTGTTTTTCACTTGAGCATTGGTTTGTTTTCACCACTAAAGGTCGTGATGTGGGTTATTTGGTTCTTTCTTGGCCCTGTCTTTACCTCAAAATTGTGGTTGTTTGATTAGAGAGCCACAAGGGTTATACCCTATATGTGTTAAGTATCATTACCAGAACAAATTAGAGCCTTAATCCTCTCTTATATCCCTCCTATCGCGGGATTTGTTACCTATTCATGAATAAATTGTGGTTCTCTATGTGTATGCACTATTGGTCTTGGAGGTTTTCACCATTAAAAGGAGTTGGCTCTGGCTTTCTCCATGTTGGTCATAGAGAAAACACTTAACTCTACAGGACTGAGGGTTGATAAGAGAAGATCGTCGTGGCTTCTTGGGTCTACTACTTGGTTATTGTTGTTTGGTTGTATATTGTCGACTAAATTGAGTACACACCTGCCCAATTGGTCATGTGACAGTCGTGTTGGTTCTCGTATCTAGTCACTGCCTATGTTATTACAATGAGAAACCCTGTATTGTTGATTGGACAATTCAAAATACACAGTCACTGTCTTTTGCATTGAACATCATTGGGATGTTAAACCTAGCATTGGTTGCAATTGTTAAATGATGTACGTGCATAGTGCATTTGTCTGTATGGTGTTCCTACACCACGAATAAATGGTCACTGTAACTATGAGGGTTTTTGGGGCTAAATGGTTATTGCAACTAGGATGACTGTAGAAAATCCATCCACTAAATGCATTATGATTATTTGATTGCATCATTGGGGATGAGCCTGAGTTTTTACACAGCATGTTTGATTGCAGTTTGATTAATTTGAAGCAATATTGTATTAGATTGATAGCTCGACACGATTGGTTAAGTTAATACTGTGACTGTGTGTTTAGAATTGTAAAATAGGAATGTCACATCGTGGAGTTTTGGGTGGCTTCCAACTGTGTATGATATGGATAATTTCGAGTTGCTCCCTAAGAGATAGTCACAGAGTTTAAAGCACGACTTTTTGCAATTCGATTATGGTATTATAAGTCGAGCATGTTGTGGATACCTTGTTGTGTTGGATGGATAGCCCAACATTTTGATTATTTAGAGCCACATTGAATTGGGCTTATACAGTGATAGGATTACACTTGCATGATTGAATTATTTTGTGCATAGGATGTGTTGGAATGGTGGTTGTTGTTTTCCTGTTTAAACGATAAGTCAGGGTTTTACAATTAAATATGGGTTATTGGGTTAACTGCCATTATGGATGTTTAAATAATGTTATGCATTTAAATGACAGGCCCGATTGTAGTGAAAGTATAACTTCATTGCAATTTTGAAACATGACTTTGGGTGTATTTGATGATTGAAGAAATGTGTGGCAGTGATTGATTTTGATGATTAACAGAGTGAAAATGGTTACTATTATACATTTGAGAATTGTTATGAGATGCAAATTGGATAAATAAAAGGAACATAATTCCCTTATAGATTGTTGTGGAAATCATACTATCTTATTGATGGCACAGTGTTAGATATTTGACTATGAAGAGTGAACTAGCTAATACACAGTGATTGTTATGATCATTTGGTTTGTGTCTCTCCTTTTAACAAAATGACTATATGGATTACTTGATTAATTTCTTGAACAATACCTGTTCTCATTCCCCACCATTATTTTTTTTTCCGCTAATTACAACCCCATCACCTTCCCACATTCATTTTTCACTCCCTGTTCTAAAATTGATTATAGTCAAGGAAAATTCTATGTTGAATCAGTTTGGAAGTAGCAGTGTCTTGGTTGAACTACAATGATGTTTTCTTTAGGTTACAGTTAATTGTTGTTGTCCTTGAGCAATAATCGTATATTTTTCCCCCTTCATCATATCATGTTTCGCTCAATACAAACACCTCACATATCCCAAGACCCTTTATTCACTCCCTGGTCATTGATAAATAATAAAACAATTTGTATGGATTGGTTTGCATGAATCTGATACGTCACTGAGCCAAATTTATTTCATATTTTAAGAGTTTTCATGTATGGTTATTTAAAATACTATTTGCTAATCAATCATGCATGCAGGAATGATTTTTTCCAGCCGAGGTAGCCATGTTCGAGGAAACATAGGGAGAGGTAATTGGAATAGAGGCCCAAGAAGGTCATGGTTATCCATACATTTGGATGTTGACTCACAAGAGCTTGGCCAATTTTTTCAGGCTGGATTTTTCAATTGGATTGGGCAAGGAGTGGTCCAACCCAGGCCTGAAAGGCTCCCTTTCCAAGTTCTGCAATCCCTTGGTATCCTTGTGCCTCCTGATGTCTCATTGCAACCCGAGGTCCCTGAAAATGATGGATGGCAAGAGATTGTCCACCCAACATTCTCCCAACATCGTGGCTAGCCTAATTTATCCCTACCTGCTCCTCCACCTATTAACCCAGTTGTCCAAACTGCCCCCCACTCACCAGTGCAATCCTCTCATGCAAGCAAAAGGTTGAAAATTGAGACCCACCATGCCCTTGACAAAGGAAAAGCCAATGATGCCCCTTCCTCACCCTCTAATGGATCTAACAAATCCATGTCTTCCCGGATGCATTTGAGGGACGATTGTTCCCACGCGATCAATGATATTAGGCCTAAAGGCTCGGCCCAGCCAAAGGCAAATTCGGTAAAATGGAAGGGTGATAGCAACAATCAAGGAAATATTGCATCTCAAAGTGGGAAATATGGATTTTGAGTTTTATTGTTTCTATTGTTGATGACAATTGACTTCAGGAATTTTTGGACAACATGTTTTATTTTGGATATATGAGTAATATTTTTTGAAAATAATTTCAAATATCATGAGCTAAACTACCAAAAGTGAATATGTTGATGGGAGTCACAAGGAGGTGTGTTTTTTCTTAATTGACTAGTATGTTATGATTGTTAAGAACTAATGGGAGTCACAAGGGGTCCCACCTACTAGTTATTATTTAATTATAACCCTTATTATGATTATTACTTTTTCCCCTAACTAAAGTTGGTTGAATATTTTACTTAACTTAACTAATGAGTTGGTCCAACTACTTCAACCAATTGTAATTTGTTAAAAGAAAAAGGAAAGGGAGGAACATGAGGAGGATAGGAGCAGAAGCATACTAAGGTTTGCTCTTTGAATTTATGCTGAGATAGTTCAGTTTTCATTCATTGATTTATTCATCACAAGCCTTATTCTCTTTTATGATAGTAGGGTCTTATTGTAGACAACAATATTCAAGTCTGAATCACATCATTCAGACACCTTTTTTTAGAGGTGTTGATCTATCTTTGATAATTTGTGTAGACTTGTCTGTTTGTGAATTAATTTTCATGACTGACAAAGGATATTGTCCAGAGTCGAGTGGACAACAATCTGTGGCAAGTTGATCCATCTTTTAGAGTTCAATTTTGGTTTTTTGTCAGAGGTCCTTTTGTATGTTCCATCGGGGATGTCTAAGTTTGACTTTGGTCCAAAATTTTTGCATGAGATTTTGTAAAGAAAATGACTCTTTGGTGAATTTGAATGAAATAAAGGATTGTTTTGTGTCCCATCTATCTTTATTGTCATCTTAGTGACTTTAATCTATCTTTACATTTATTTCAGAAACTGATATGTTCAGAAAATTACATAAAAAGTAAATTTCCAGCAAACGTTTCATTAATAAAAGACTAGCCTAAGCACTCGTAATTAATACTTGTGAGTAAAGATGTTATTTTTGTTGGCTATAAACATAGGGTGATAATATTTTCTATTTTATTTAGCCAAGCAGACTCTGAAAATGCTTGAGTAAGATCATTTCATATATTTTCCTCAACATTTATTTGGCGACCATACTGGGGAGATCTTCGATATCTCTCTGGTTATTTTTTATACTCGATTTTCATCGATACATATTTCTCTTTTGAAATTGATTCTTTGAATGTTTTATTCTTAATGATTGCTCCTGTTGCAAGGAAGCCCTATATTGATCCCGGTCTTCAAGATCAGACCAACATTGCTTGAATATGTTTAATACCATCTTGGACACTAACAAAACCTGTGTTGAGATTAACCATTCTTGGGCAGCAATTGAATGAGATATTAGTGCTCAAGAACAATTGGAAGCTAGACGTAGATGGCCTAGAAATCAGAAGTGACCTTTTTGTTTCTTCAAGTTTTGGCCTTTCTGTCATGTCCTTAGATTCTCACACTTCTAGAAGAAAAAGAAGCTTGTCACCTGAAATCAATATTATTGCTGAAATAGGAAAAAGAAACGCTGTGTTATCTGCCCAACAAAGTGCTCTAAGGAGGACTTTATCTGATTCATCCAATTCATATTTATTTTCCTCATCTATCATCCACAATATGGCATTTAGTGGTGGTTCTTGTGGCACTGGAAGTGCTTCATCTTCCCAATCGTCATCATCATCAGTGATTGGTAGCTTATATATCCACCATATTCCTTTCCAATCTACCACAAACCCAACCTGTTGGTGACGGAAGTCACCCCTGGATTGTAGTAGGAGCATAGGCCGATGCCCATCAGTTTATGTCATGATTTGTTTAATGGGGTGATCGAATGGAAGTTAACTCAAGACGATGTGGTTCTAACTCTAGAACTAGGCCAGGCATGCATGGGCAAGTGAGGTCTTAGATAACTTCAGACAGTGGGTTGTAGTAAGGGTGAGTAGGGGGAAGACTTGTACCAGAGAGATGCAAAGGTCTATCATAAACATCAGGTTCCTAACAGATGGTAGAAGAAGACATCTAAATGCAAGATCTTCTTACATTCAAACGCAGAAAACCAAAGAATACAATAATGCCACAATAAATCCTTTATCACAACATAATTTCCATAATTCATGCGAATAAATCGATCACGGACTCTCTTAGTATAAGATGAAAACTTAGACGGGAAAATAAGGACTATCTGACATTAGACAAGAAATCTTACATACAGATGTATAACCAGAGGATTAGAGTGTCTGTTAAAACTTTACAATCGGGAGCTTCGCTCTACCATCGATAGATTACAAAATACAAAGACTGAGTTTATATACTCAGAGAAAATCGCCTAACACTGGCGTGCTCAGTTATCCAATGCTTGGTGTCCCTTCATCCAAATTCGGATGGGTATTCTTTGTCAGACGCCACCTTAACTGCGCATGGCTCCTACAAGGGGAGTAGCTGAGCCATTAAGTGCAGAGCTAGCATGTGCAGACCTCGTCCGGCTGGTCAAGGACTCGGCATGGACTCTTTAGAAAAATGGTTACACAGGACCCTCTCGAGCAGACCACTTGCCAGATTATCCATACTTTTCACTTAATGCCTGAGGAGAGGTTTCAACCACTCGTTCTCATCTTTATTTACTCCAAGCAAAAACCAGGCTCGAGGTCGAATCAGATGGCGCATGGAGATCACAATGATCCTTCCGGCGACTCGAATCGACACCTTCGACCTCTTTTTCATAGCTCCTTTCTTTCCCAAGTGACCACGGGTTGTGACCCGGTGTTTATTCCTGAAGTGCTTTTGGCGTTTGCGAATGGAAGGAGTTAATCCTTGCTTATTCATAGTTGCGATGAGAGAAATGCCGAGATGGCTTGATTGGGCGCCACACGTCCCTCTCAGATATGACGGTCCTGAACTTACTTGGTGATGTTGTGGGCTCGGGTCCTGGACACTCCCAGCACCTTGCGCATCGGGAATATGACGGGGCTATTCCTTGCATTTCAAAGTCGCGATGGGCGAAGAGGGGAGGAGCCTAATCGCGCACCAGATGTCTACTGTGGATGAACGACTGAGGCTGCTTCACGATACTGCGGGCCCGACTCTCGAAGCTTTCGGCACTCCGGGGTTCGGGGTTTCGAGATGTGAGATGATGAGGGACTTTCACCCTTCAAACTTCCGAATGCCGATATGCCGACTAGATCTCGCACTATGTGTCGCGGGATCGGACGACCCATATTCAGTCTTGGCATATAGTCACTTTCTTTGACGCTATACATCGGTCAACTTGGAAGCCTCGAAATCCTGATGACCGTTGATCTGTTCTTATGGATGAATCCGGGCCATTGACAACGTAATTTCACCCACCCACTTGATTGGAAGCCTTAAGACGAGATTTTTCCATGTTGCGCTCGGGTGCTTCTCGTGCAACTTGCAGACCCGAATACTCTTGTGCCTAGGACAAGAAATGTCGCTAACATTAGGCTCCATGGGGGATAGAGTCATCCCTACGATTCTCTAAGGACTCTTTCCATAGCTTTAGTGCCTTGTTGTTGGGCTATGGAGTCATGCTCAAAACATCCCGCTGCTGAAAATACAGGCCGAAAAAAAAAAAAAAAACCNGGGCTAGGTGAAAGCAGACTTCCACCATAGCCAATCAAGTAACTTCCTGAAGGGAAGCTCTTTCTTTCTATCGATGATCACCAACAGATGGTGTAACCGTGATAGCAGAATGGCTACACTCTTCAACTTCTCCTCACTGGCTGAAGTTGATATGGAATAGGGTGGCTCCAAGGCATAAAGAACATGCCACTCCATGTACTTGCCGACAGGATCATAGAATGAGTGGCAAACCCTATGAAAAGGGTAGCAGCAGGCCTGCTCTACTCCACAACTACTCCTACAGGGCTGTATAGGTGAATGGGTGGGCTCCGGGCAGGAAGTCACCTGTTCGACTGGTTCTTTCTACTCTTCTTCTTGGCTCTCCCCCAAGTCTGATTCATATTCATCATAAATAGGGACCATGGGGTGGTTCTACTTGCTGACAGGCTCTTCAGTATCTTTATAGTGATCAAATGTAGGATAATCTTGTTGCTCATCATCACTATAATATACATCAAAAAGGGGTTGCCCTTTATTGATATGATCCTTCTCCGGAACAGTGATCCCGTAAAGAATTTTTCGTTTTAGGGATAGTGGGACCTGCTGGTTCTGGCTGCTCATACATAATCTTTTTCTCTTTAATCCCAGGTAAAAATATATCGTGAGAAACCCCTTGGAGGAAAAGAGAAGAAACCTCTTCCACAACTAACCCCTCTTTTAAAAAGAGAGGGTCTTCACCATCATGAGCACAGATGCTAGGAACATCTGCCTCAACCCGATATCCAGGTGAGTAATCTACCATGGACCACATTTGCTCTATAAACTCACAATTTCCATAAGAGACATGTTGATCGTTATGAACATCTAAAATAATAGAGGCATCTGATATGATGTCAGATGCTTCTGTTCTAGGGCTAACACAATTAATATCATTCAACACCTCTATATTTTCCTGGCAAATGCTTTCCTCCACAGTAAAAGCTTCATCATGGACATGGTCTTCAGGGTCAGCAGAGGCTTTATGAAGCGAAGAAAACTCCTCACAACAGTTTTCATACAAACAATCAGCTAAAAAATAATATTTACAAAATGAATTGAAAGTTGTATGAAAACATGTTAAAGAGTGGATGCTCGCAGCGGGAAGAGATCGACACCACTCAAGAGCAGCTCCCTTCAATGAATACCTAAAGAGCTTAATACAGACATCCTTATGCGTGATATTGTGTCGGTGAATAGCTTCATGGAAGTCCAGTAAATGCTCAGCTGGTTCCTCCCAACTTGTTGCATGAAATTCAGGGAGGAAATTTTATTATTGGTCTCTATCAGGAAGTGCATTAGGAAAACCAACTATCTGGGAAAAGTCACAGAAAGAAAACCTTTGAGCCATAATTTTCTCCATATCGAACCAGTGGAGTCGCCAATCGATCCTCGAATCATGGAGTCGCCAGGTGAAAGATGCGCAGCGTCAAATATGTAGAACTTTCGATACAAATTAATGTATTCCTGCGATTCTCCTGATCTAACAAGTTTCGGTATTGTTAAATACAGAATCGCTTCTACTATTACTTTTGCAGAAGAAATTTAAACCACGATCACAACCATAAGCACAAAGTGAAATATCAATAACATATAACACAATAAGTTTTACCAGAAAAGCGTAAAGCTAAAAACCCCACTATCATATATTATGTATATCATGAATCATGAAACAATCTCATACAAAACTCTAATCCAAGAGCTCTCAGTACAATACAATCGTCTCACACTGTCATACACAAATTA
>ML787817.1:459526-486043 GCA_009831015.1 Picea engelmannii | reverse complement strand
ATACAAAACTCTAATCCAAGAGCTCTCAGTACAATACAATCGTCTCACACTGTCATACACAAATTAGCAAATACATGCGCCAATTTCCATGTCCAGACAGCCTGCCTCCTCTGCACAAACTCTGCAATCCGAATTCTCACAATGAATCGAATGAATACAATTGCCTCGTTTTCACATGCTCATAAGCATATCCACTGCATGTGTGAACAAATCACAAATGATAGCCAAACTGTCCCTTTCACCTGTTATCTCAACTGGTGTCCATTGGAATGACATGCATGTAGTTAATCGTGGTGAATCTTTAGTTGCATGCAAGTTAACTGATTGTGAATTAATGAATAGCTAATTCACTGAACTCGCATTAATACAACTAAGATTAACTCACTTAACTACACTTGTAATTCTGTTACAGTTCCAAATCACTCAGTTATGAATGAGATAATAGATTAATATTTATTGTCTAATTTAATTAATGGAAAACTAGAATTAGACACATGTTTCTTGTTGACTTTTCAACAAAATATGCCTAGTCCTTGTTCACCATCAAAGGCTAGATCTTAATGTTTTTGTTACCCCAGGAAGCTTCTCAAGCTGAGAAAGCAGCCTCTAAAACCTTCTCGATAAAGCTCCTTTGGGTTATCTGTCAGGTGTGGCAACAATAGCCACAGCTGAAACAGTGAACTGGAAACAATGGAGTCGCCAGGTGCACAGTAGAAATCTTGATAATTTTGATATCTAATGCACCTTCAGAATCAGTTAATCATTGTCATTCAATCCTAGGGAAAATATTCAATATCCGTCCCCGACAACGGTGCCAGAAATGTTGGCGACGGAAGTCACCCCTAGATTGCAGCAGGAGCAGAGCCCGACGCCCATCGGTTTATGTCATGATTTGTTTAATGGGGTGATCGAATGGAAGTTAACTCAAGATGATGTGGTTCTAACTCCAGAACTAGGCCAGGCATGGATGGGCAAGTGAGGTCTTAGATAAATTCAGACAGTGGGTTGTAGTAAGGGTGAGTAGGGGGAAGACTTTTACTAGAGAGATGCAAAGGTCTGTTGTAAACATTAGGTTCCTAACAGACGGTAGAAGAAGACATCTAAATGCAATATCTTCTTACATTCAAACGCAAAAAACCAGAGAATACAATAATGCCACAATAAATCCTTTATCACAACATAATTGCCATAATTCGTGCGAATCAGTCGATCACGAACTCTCTTAGTATAAGATGAAAACTTAGACGGGAAAAGAAGGACTGTCTGACATTATACAAGAAATCTTACATACAGATGTATAACTAGAGCATTAGAGTGTCTGTTAAAACTTTACAATCGGGAGCTTCGCTCTACCATCAATAGATTACAAAATACAAAGACTGAGTTTATATACTCAGAGAAAATCGCCTAACACTGGCGTGCTCAGTTATCCAAGGCTTGGTGTCCCTTCAGCCAAATTTAGACGAGTATTCTTTGTTAGACGCCACCTTAACTACGCATGGCTCCTACAAGGGGAGTAGCTAAGCCATTAAGTGCAGAGCTAGCATGTGCAGACCTCCTCCAGCTGGTCGAGAACTCGTCATGGCCTCTTTAGAAAAATGGGTACACAGGACCCTCTCGAGCAGACCGCTTGTCAGATTATCCATACTTTGCACTTAATTCCTGAGGAGAGGTTTCAACCACTCGTTCTCATCTTCATTTACTCCAAGCGAAAACCAGGCTCGAGGTCGAATCAGATGGCGCATGGAGATCACGATGATCCTTCCGACGACTCGACTCGATGCCTTCGACCTCTTTTGCACAGCTCCTTTCTTTCCCAAGTGACCACGGGCTGTGACCCAATGTTTATTCCCAAATTTCTTTCGGCGTTCGCGAATGGAAGGAGTTAATCCTTGCTTATTCACAGTTGCAATGATTGAAACGCCGAGATGGCTTGATTGGGCACCACGCGTCCCTCTCATATATGACGATCTTGAACTTACTCGGTGATGTTGTGGGCCCGGGTCCTCGACACTCCTGGCACCTTGCACATCGAGAATATGACGGGGCTATTCCTTGCATTTCGAAGTCGCGATGGGTGAAGAGGCGAGGAGCCTAATCGTGTGCCAGGTGTCTCCTGTGGATGAATGGATGAGGCTGGTTCGCGATACTGCGGGCCTGACTCTGGGTGATTTCGGCACTCCGGGGTTCGGGGTTTCGATATGTGAGATGATGAGGGACTTTCACCCTTTGAACTCCCGAATGTCGATATGCCGACTAGATCACACACTATGTGTCGCGGGATCGGACGACCCAGATTCAGCCTTGGCATATAGTCACTTTATTTGACGCTATACATCGGTCAACTTGGTAGCCCTGAAATCACGATGACCGTTGATCTATTCTTATGGATGAATCTGGGCCATTGAAAACGTAATTTCACCCGCCCACTTGATTGGAATCCTTAAGACGATATTTTTCCATGTTGCGCTCGGGCGCTTCTCGTGCAACTTGCAGACCTGAATACTCTTGTGCCTAGGACAAGAAATGTCGCTAACACCACCAAAGTCATAAAACAGTATGGGCTTTTTCAGTTCGTAGAAGATGCCACAACCACATTGTGGCATGTGTCCTCTCCTCTTAACCTAGCACCTGCTACTCGTCCACTTCGAAAATTTAAAGAGCACCTGCCTAAGTTTTTAGGAAATAACATTGTCAGTACAAACAAACACCTGGTGGCATTTTCTAATGCTTTTCATAACATAGGGGCCAATGACAATGACACTTGCATGTGCTTGTTTGTCAATTCCTTGGAAAGAAAGGTTGTGGTCGATTTCTTTGACCTTCTTCCTAATATTTTTTCTACTTGGGAGGAGTTAATCTATTGGTTCCGATCCACTTATGGGCAATCCAAAATCCCCTCCAAGAAGTTAAGGGAATATAATAATGTCACCTATAAGGATGGTGAGACAATCAAGTCTTTCAACTTGTGTTTCACCACGCTATACAATCAAATCCCCGAACTTATCCGCCCTCAGAACCAAGCTACTTTCATGAATTACTACAATGCATTGACTTCTCCATGCCATCATAGGATTGAGGAAAAAGCCATTGAAAATCTCGGTTCCACTCTGCATACCTGTTCAGTGTATGAAGAACATCTTGAAAGAACCGGTCTTCCCCAGGGAGAATCAGTTAGACAAACAGACATGTCTGCTCTCTTACAGCTAGTACAAGATATGAATAATCATATGATAGCATTCGAGCGAAAGGGAACCATCTCCCCTCTCACCCCTGGAGCTTCATCCTCTTCTACAACCCCCTTTAGGAATCCGGTTGAAAAAAAAATTCAGCCTAAGGCTATCTTGCCTCGGAGTTGGTGTAAGTTTTGCGAGGAACACCACGAAGAAACCACATGTGAGGTAAAGAAGAGTGTCAAAGAAAAGATATTTGGTAAAATACCAGAAGCTACTATCGTTGTCCTAGATTTTGCAGAGATAGAGGATGTCATGGTCATCAACACTAGAAATAAATCCTATCCTCCCAAGGGAAAATTTGATCCACTACGCAGTTTTTTTGGCTTGAGCTCATCCTCAACCGCTACTACTCTCCAGGTTTCCAAGGTTCCTGAGAGTCAAGGAATCACTCCTCCTCTCCCCTCTTCCAAATACAATATCTTGAATCAATTGGCCAACATCGAAGTAGATGCAACCCTTCTAGACATGGTTGTCGTCCCTAAACAACAAATGCATCTGAAACAATTCATGGAATGAAAATATTCCATTGTAGCCGATATTTCTGAAGAGGTAAACGAACAAGATTCTTCTATAAATAAAGTAGGTGTACATAAATTTAGAAACCCTGTAAAAAAATACCCCTTTTTATATTTCTGTAAAGATTATGGATAAAATTGTCCATTGTTGCCTCATTGATGGTGGTTCTAGCCCAAGCATGATGTTGAAGATTATTATGGAAGAGTTAGGCCTGTCTTGTACAAATGAAAACACCAAAAGCATGCTCTCCTATAATATTCTACAACAAACGACCCTAGGCGAGATTAAAGACGTAACCTTGGTTTTATGTACTCATCCTGAGATAAGGACAACCCTCAGCATTTAGGTAATTGATATGCCTGTAAGAAATTACTCAATTATCTTGGGAAGGTAATTGCAAGCCTTAACAGGTGGATACCTCTCACTCGATAGGACACAATTATCTGTTCCTTGGAATGGTAAGAACATTATAGTCCTTAGAGAGGGAAGAATTTCACCCTACATAGAGAGTGTTTCACAATCTAGCGTAAGCTATATCGAAGAGGACCTAAGAGTGTATTCCATCTTTGCTGAAGAGAATAATATTCTTTTGGAAGGAACTAATCTAGATGATGATATGTGGCACATGCACTTTAATGGTTCACACTCTAATGAAGGTAATGGGGATGGCATTGTCTTGGTTTCCCCTATAGGGAAAATTCATAATTTGTCTTACAGGTTAGAGTTTTCTTGTACAAACAATGCCGTTGAATTCAAAGCTTTATCATTAGGCATTGAAAATGCCCTTAATCTTAGTTGTGGTCACCATTCAGTTTTCAGAGATTCTAAACTTGTTGTGAACTTGATACAAAAAATGTTCTCGCCTAGCAACAAGCTGATGGAACGATACTCCCAAACTGTTTGGGCGCTTATCTCGAACTTTTTATCCTTCAACATCACTCATGTTAAGAGGGAGTTGAATTCAATGTCTGGTCGGTTAGCTATCTTTGCAGCTTCGCCTAAACAACAACTTTTACCTCACAAGCCTGACTGTTCCTTTCAAACTCTATATCGTCTGTGTATCCCTGACAATGTAGAATCTTGGCATGCCCTCCTGTTGGGCCCCAACAACTCCCCCTAAATTTTTACAAAATTTAAAGGGCCCCCATTAGAATCTTGATAATTATGATGAGCTACAGAATCAACATTTTCAAATAGTTCCATACCTTGGCTTGCTTTGAGACAAACTTAAGAAATTCACTATAGTATGAGACATTCATTACAAGAGTGTATGTCAAAATTTAGAAATGAGCATAAAAATCTCAATTTAAACAAAAACGTTATGTTTTGTCAACTGTTTACTTTTGTTTAAATTATGATTATGTGTTTTTTCTTTTGCTCATTAGCAAGTTTGACTATTTTGGAATAATGTGTTCAATACTTCATCAAATAATATCTTGGTTGGTTTCTCATTTTCATAAAATCATTTGGTGATATTAATTAATTAAATTCTTTTTTCATTTTCCATCTCATTTCAAAATAAAAATAATAAAAAAAAAAACAATTATCTATCATTTGTTTGATTTTGTAAAAAAACAAAATTAATATTTTTCTCTTCTCCATTAACTTGAAGCTTCTAGAATTTTAAGATCATATTTGAAAGGAAATTATAAACAATGTTTGTTTAGAACTTATAGTTAGTTTAAATTCATTTTTTATTTTATTGTTCTAGATTTTGTTTTATTCACAATTGTTAGGTTATTAATTTAGGTTTCTTTTTGTTTCACAGGTTGCTATTATCAAATATTTGATATGGATCTGATCATGGCTTGATTTTATTATCCAAATACGTTCAAGATGATTGATCAAAAAATAATATTGGATTGCTACAAAAAAAATTATGAGCAACAACAGATAAAATTTGGAAAGACGTCAAGATCAGAATGGCAATGTTTTAGGACTGATTGCAACCAAACCGTGAGGAATTTGAAGAAACGGTTGAAAACCCATTTCCAAAGTGGACCCATTTACCTTCCGCATAGATATTTTCCCAAAAACATGCACGATTTGAGAGATATTTGTGTATCTTTACGAGACACAGTTCAGGTGGCGGAAATTATTAGTGATGCCCAGATTGTTCACTCATTGTATAAATATATGAGAAAGCTAAGAGCCAAGGGGATCCAAGAATTGGAGAGTAGAATTTTTATCCTTTATCTTTTGTATATTATTTATTTAAAAAAAAAAAAAATTCTTTTCAAATGGAGTAACGGATGGTTGAAATCTTTGGGAGAATGGACGAGTATTTTCAAAGAAGAATATGGAATTCCAAGTTGCTTAATGGGTTTTGTTCTGTAAGTAAAATGGTTTTATTTTCATTATAATATCTTCATATTCTTTTAATAATTGATTATGCATTGATTTAAATTAGCTTTAGTCTTTTTTATCAATACATGGTTAATTGCTATCATTTATGTATTAATTAATTTTTTTCATCTTTAAGAGTCTATTATCCAAAAAAAATTATTCCAAGACTACAGTATGGGCATGTGATTTTGAGAAAGAATATGGGAAAACAATTCATCTTTGGCTTTAAACCAGTGTGATTCTTATTCCATTCCATTCTTTCATTATTGTTGTATTATGAGAATGTTATTATGGTTGATTTTAGCTTTAGCTTGTCATCATATGGTGTTTTCATACTGTTAACTGTTATATGTTGTCCATAATTTGTATTCCATTCTATATGTGTGATCAATTTATCATTTGATTATTATTGAATTTATTCCTAATGTTAAATGATGGATAAAATCAATACTCAGAATTGAGTTTTCTCTCGTTCTTAGTTATTGATTATCATAAGATCACAAGATTTTTAATCAGTCATCATTTTGCTGCTATATTCTCACTCCAACACATCAAACACTTTTTTGAATTTATTCTTGAAGTACTAGTATTGTTCTGTCACAGGTTTTCCTCACAAGAAGGACAAGAAGGAGCTCAGACAACACAAAAAGATAATACCAGTTTCACTGATCAACTACAAGTTAGTCTGTGTGTTATTTAGTTAAATTAATTATTAATGAAATGATGATTGCATAAATTAGTTTTGATTGTTTATGTATCATTGTTTCAATCATATTCATTTAGTATTTATTTGTTTAATATCTTTAAAAAAAAAAAAAGTGTTGTTCATATTTGATTCAAAAACTTTATCAAGCAATCATTTTCGCAAGATTTCATGCAAACCTTGTAAACTGTATATAAATTGTTCATAATAATTTGTATATTCACATTCTTAGATAAATATTTGTAATTATTGCGACGATTGTTATAATCTTTTCTTTAGTCGATTTATTTCATTTTTCTATCTTTAGGACCCTAGTTGGCTAACGGAGCCATTAAACCCGTCAGAATAGGTTACACCAAACGACTTGGGTTATTTAGACAACCTCGGACTGGATCTATTCTTCTAGTTGATGGCAAGTCAAATTTTCCCGTCAACACCTCCCTAACAATGTGAGCAATAGTGCTTTCATTCAAGATGAACATTTTAAGCCCAAGGAGATTATATCCATAGAGAACAATAAAATTCCTGAGGGCTTGACTCCTCTTGAGAGTTCGTTTTCATTGAGTGATATAGGCAATAAAGAAAACCAGAAAGAAGAGGAGTTATGAAAGAAGGTGGTTGAAACCTTCTCCATAAACATTAGGACACATGAATCTTCAAATGTTAAAATAAATGTCCAATGTTCTGATAAAGAAGAGATGAAGTCTGTTGAGCTACTCGGTGGATTTCAAAATGTTTTTTCTTGGTCTTATGAGGATCTTTGTGGTTTTGATCCTAGTCTTGTTCAGCGTACTATGAAACCAGCTAGGAAAAATCAAGGACTTGTTAACTCTGCACTAAAAGAAACCTTTCAAAGTGAGTTGGGAAATTTCTTAAGGTCTGGGATTATTTTTTTAGCCCACCTTGAATGGGTTCCAAATTGGGTACCTGCTTCAAAGACCACAAATCATATTAGAGCATGCATTCATCTTCGCACCTTCAGTAAGGATATTATAAGAAATCCTTCTCCCCCCCTCAATACAAGAATGATTCTGCAACAGGTTGTAGAATTGTAGTTGAAGCCCTTACTTGATGAAATTCTGCGTTACAATAAAATCAAGGTAAAAAGGGAAAATGTTCACAAAACCACTTTTATTACTACTTGTGATACTATGCCTTACAAATGCCTGCCTTCTAGTTTACTTGATACAACTATCATTTTTAAAAGGCCTATACACAGAACTTTCGATGAATTGGTCAGTGTCCATATTTATCTTGATGATTTAGTCGTGTGCATTAAGGGGCTGATAATTACATCAAAATTCCAAGTGTTGGGTCCATTCCAAATTGTTTTTTTCTTAGAGAATAACTCATACATTTTAAAGGATTTACAAAGGCAATTGTTTTCCTACAACACTGATAGTCCTCTCTTGAATTATTGTGAGGGACCAGCGTGAAAAGTTCTAATGCTGATTGGATTTTATGTATATTAGTAGATTAGCTCTGTTTTCATTTTTTGCGCTATTTTCCTTTCTGCTTTATAGTAATTTGATTTCTTCTTTCTGTTTCAAAACTTTTCTTGTAGCTTCTCCATTTCTGTCTTTTATTGTTGTTGTTTTAATGTCTACTATTTTATTTCTGTCATGATTTTGTTTCCTATCATATTTTAGATTAGTTTGGTCAAAGATAGGATGTTGAATAAATTATGCCATAGTGACACTCCTGCAAAGCATTGTTAGTCAATAACAATCAAGCTACACAACTGTTATGATGTCTCCTCTGAAGGACCCTTGAAATTGTTATATATTTCCACTGCTATTTTGTAAAGAATTGGTTATCTCCCGCTTCTTCTTTCCATTTCTTCATCCATTGAGATTTTAAGAGCAAGTCTGAAAGTTTTTTTTTCCTTATAGTGAGAGCAGATCCCAGTCGAATGATTATGCATACAGTGAAAAAACCCCTTCACACTTAACACTTTTCATGAATTATTCCCAAATTCCCGGTCATATTTCCATTAATTCCACTCACTTCCCCTTGTTGCGTAATCTTCCTGGTTATATCTTCTTGGCCTATTGTTCTTGGTCTATGAAACCAAGAGTTCTGAGTTCTAAATATGTTGAAAATAAATTTCCCTGTGGAGTCGCCAGTTTGTTGATGATTAATATCGAAATGGAGTTTTTGCCACAAAGTGTTGCTAAAGCCTATTATTATTAAATCTAAATAATACTAGTAAGTGGGACCCCCTTGTAGATTGGAGATTAGGTTTGGTGCTTATTTGATGTCGTGCTACCATTCGACACTGCTTACATAGTTGACGCGATCTTGTTTTTATTGGCTATGGATTGGGCTTATGAAGTATTGGTTATTTATGTTATTACGGCCTATGCTATTCGTTGACACCATTACTATATGTTCTTGGGATAGCTGCACAACAGACATGTGAGTAACAATACATAAAAGGCAGCTGAAAAAAAACAATAACGCATACAAGCAATTGGAAGGAAATGAAAAGAAATGCAACAAATGCAAAGGGGGAAATTTAAACTATGTTATATGCTATACTATATGCATCGATTTTTAATGGATTGTTGTTATCCTAGCTACTAAGTTAATAGCTATGCGATTTTTTTTTAGTTATATAGTTGATATGCAATATAGTCAAGTTGGAAATGGAATGTATGATGTGGATGGTGCATTTGACAAGTAATAGATGCATATTCCAATGCATGGTTTAAATTAATGGTGTTAATGAATAGCTTGTTGGCATGTACTAAGGAGTAAATGAACTGTGGGTGTAGGCAATGTGCATTTACTACACATCACCCTTTTTCCTTCCATTGTCTGCCACCCTAGTCAAGTTATTGTTTAACCTTGTTGTTGTGGTTATGCTCCAATTTTTTAGCAAAAAGGAACCACTCGGCCAACTCGTGTTTTAAGGTGCTTGGATCATAGGTATGTATTTTTTTGGCCATTCATGAGTCTTCTCTGGTTATGAAATGATTATTGGCTCAAGTGTATTGGTTTGTGCTTTCTTTAAGTATTGCAACTGTGTAAAATTGTGATTTTGGAATGAAGCGTTGATGGTTTTCTCTCCAATAATGTTGAAGTCATAGTGTTGTTGGTCATCCTAGGTGTTAGCAGCCATAAGAGCTCTTTGTTATCCTTGCTGGTTTAGTTGGAGGGTTTTTGTTTGGTCTTGGGTGGCTGGTTGTCCTCATGCATTCACATCGCTATATCTAGTCTTTGGTGTTTATGGGTTTTAATGGTTGGAGGTACTCTGTGTCACTGCTTGTTCACTTAAGCATTGGTTTGTTTTCACCACTAAAGGTTGCACCATGGTTTATTTGGTTCTTTCTCGGCCATGTATTTACCTCGTCATTGTGGTTGTTTGACTAGAGAACCACAAGGGTTATACCCTGCATGTGTTAAGTATCATTACCAGACTAAATTAGAGCCTTACTCCTCTCTTATATCCCTCCTGTCATCGGATTTGTTACATGTTCATGAATAAATTGTGGTTCTCTCTGTCTATGCACTGTTGGTCTCAGAGGTTTTCACCATTAAAGGGAGTTAGCTCTAGCTTTTCCTGTGTTGGTCATAGAGAAAACCCTTAACTCTATAGGTCTAAGGGTTGATAAGAGAAGACCAGCGTGGCCTGTCGAGTTTACTACTTGGTTATTGTTGGATGTTTGTATATTTTTGACTTAATTGAGTATAGGCCCGCCCAGTTGGTCATGTGACAGTCGTGTTGATTCTGGTATCTAGTCACTGCCTGTGTTATTACAATGGGTAAACCCTACATTGTTAATTGGACAATTCAAAATACGCAGTCATTATCTTTTGCATTGAAGATCATTGGCATGCTAAACCTGTCATTGGTTGCAATTGTTAAATGATGTACGTGACGTAGTGCATTTTTCTGTATGGTGTTCCTACATCAGGAATAAATGGTCACTGTAACTATGAGGTTTTTTGGGGGCTAAATGGTTATTGAAACCAGGATGGCTGTAGAAAATCCATCCAATGTATGCTTTATTATTATTTGATTGCATCATTAGGGATGAGCCCGAGTTTTTACACAACATGGTTGATTGCAGTTTGATTAATTTGAAGCAATGTTGTATTAGATTGATAGCTTGACATGATTGGTTAGGTTAATATTGTGACTGTGTGTTTAGAATTGTAAAATGGGAATGTCGCATCATGGTGTTTTGGATGGCTGCCCAATGTGTATGATATGGATAATTTCAGGTTGCGCCCTTAGAGATAGTCACAAAGTTTTAAGCATGACTTGTTGCAATTCGATTATGGTATTATAAGTTGGGCATGTTGTGGATACCTCGTTGTGTTGGATGGATAGCCCAACAATTTGATTATTTAGAGTCACATTGAATTGGGCTTGTACTGTGACAGGATTACACTTGCATGATTGAATTATTTTGTGCATAGCATGTGTTGGAATGGTGGTTGTTGTCTGCCTATTTAAACAACGAGTCAGGGTTTTACAATAAAATCTGGGTTATTGGGTTGACTTACATTATGGATGTTTAAGGAATGTCATGAATTTAAATGAAAGGCCTGATTGTAGTGACAATATAACTTCATTGCAATTTTGAAACACGACTTTGGGTGTATTTGATGATTGAAGAAATGTGTGGCAGTGATTGATTCTGATGATTAACATAGTGGAAATGGTTATTATTATACATTTGAGAATTGTTATAAGATACAAATTGGATAAATAAAAGGAACATAAATCCCTTACAGATCGTTGTGGAATGCATCTTGTCTTTTTGATGGAACTGTGTTAGATATTTGACTATGAACAATGAACTAGCTAATACATAGTGATTGTTATGATCATTTGGTTGGTGTATCTCCTTTTAATAGAATGACTATATGGATTACTTGAATAGTTTTGTGAATAGTACCTGCTCTCATTCCCCACCATTATTTCATTTTTCGCTAATTACAACCCCATCGCCTTCCCACATTCATTTTTCACTCCCTGTTCTAAAATCAATTATAGTCAAGGAAAATTTTGTGTTGAAGCAGTTTGGCAATAGTAGTGTCTTGGTTGAACTATAATGATGTTTTCTTTGGGTTGCAGTTGATTGTTTTTGTCCTTGAGAAGTCATCGTATATGTTTTCCTCCTTCATCATATCATGTTTCGCTCAATAAAAACCCCTCACATATCCTAGGACCCTTTATTCACCCCTTTCTCATTGATAAACAATAAAAAAAATTGTATGGATTGGATTGCATGAGTCTGATACATCGTTGAGCCAAATTTATTTCATATTTTAAGAGTTGTCATGTATGGTTATTTAAAAGGCTATTTTCTAATCAATCATGCATGCAGGAATGATTTTTTTCAGCCAAGGTAGCCATGACCGAGGAAACAGAGGGAGAGGTAATTGGAATAGAGGCCCAAGAAGGCCAAGGTTCTCCATACATTTTGATGTTGACTCACAAGAGCTTGGCTAGTTGTTTCAGGCTGGATTTTTCAATTGGATTAGGCAAGGAGTGGTCCAACCCAGGCCTGAAAGGCCTCCTTTCCAAGTTCCGCAAGCCCCTGGTATCCATGTGCCTCCTCACGTCTCATTGTAACCCAAGGTCCCTGAAAATGATGCATGGCAAGAGATTTTCCACCTCACAGTCTCCCAACATCGTGGTTGGCCTAATTTATCCCTACCTACTCCTCCACCTATTAACCCAGCTGTCCAAGCTTCCCCCCACTCAGCAGTGCAGTCCTCTCATGCAAGAAAAAGGTTGAAAACCGAGGCCCACCATGCCCTTGACAAAGGAAAATTCATTGCTTCCCCTTCCTCACCCTCCAATGGCTCTGACAAATCCGTGTCTTATCGGATGCATTTGAGGGACGATTGTTTTTGTTGGTCCTAAAGTTTGCACCTGACTGCTAAAGGGAAAAGCTAGGCCACCTATCAGTTTAGAATGATTGCTTCTTTTAACTTCGTTTTGGTTGGTTAGAGGGTTATTCTATCAAGACAAAGTCAAGGTTGGGTTGGCAGAACAATATGGATGAGGGCCCTCCTTGGTTGATGGCAGACTAATGATAGATCAATGAAATAATAGAAAACAGAGAGAAACAACAAAATACTCAATGAATAATCTGTTGCAAGAAGTTCAATAATTAAAATATCATTTCAAGACATCAAACATGTATCAAAACACAATAACTCCCACAGGTTGCAGAAAAAAAATATTCACCAAAGCATTAGTTGTTTGACAGGTTGCATATCAGTAAAAATGAGTTATACAATAGTTGAAAGGAAATGAAATGTATGTTGCACAAATAAAAAACTATATTCATGATAAGAATGAAAACACATGAAGATTTGAAAGAAACATTGTCATCAAGAGTATGTTCACTAGGTAGAGATATTTAATCCATGCATAAAACAGGTCCAACCAGTCTGTTGTATTGTTATTCTTTCCTAAAAAAATATGACCCTTACAATACCCAAAAACTAACTGTTTAAAAGGGTTGCAGAGTCTCTCGTCCTTAGGAGACTGAGACCTCCATCTAGGGAACTATTCATAAAACAAAATATTAACTTCACTAAGATACTGGAATTAATTAGCAAGAGTGGCTCTTATTACACACAGAAGACCACTCTTGCATATAATCTAGGAAAATGTTGGACTTAATGAAATAAAACTACTACTTTCTCTGCGACAGAACTGATGCATGTGCTAGAGGAACTTAGTGGTCAGAAGTAGGCCTCGGAGTGACAGAGTAGAGATCTACATTGAATGACGACATGTCTGCGAGCTGTTGGATACCACTGGAGATAAATGGTTGCATGAGCAGAGCTTGTTGAAGTGTTTCTGGAACTAATCTGCGTCGACCTGTGACTGAGACTTAGATCTTTGTCTATGCCTAATATTTTGGAAGCCAAGTGCACTCTGTATTGACTCCATCAGCTTCCATCTATACCTATGAAATAGCTATGCTGGAATGGTTGTCGGCCCATCGAACATGAGGGGAGACGTGGAGGCGAGCATCCAATCGAGAGACGAGATGAATGGACGTGAGGGTAGATGAGTAGTGAGGGATACAGGTGGCGCGTAGGGAGAGGAGGCGTAGATAGGTTGGGAAGTGAGTGGAGAACAAGTGGCGAAGGGTGAATGGGGGTGGTATTGAAAAACAACCTAGGAGGAACTCAGAGGGGGGTGTAGGCGGTAAGAGGATTAGAGAGGGGGGGGTCTGAGTTCTTGAGGAGTCGTCACATTAGGTAGGATCTGCAATGGGAAAACCACTTGCTCGGACCGTTGATCTGGAGAGGTGGGCCACTGCCGATGGAGATCAATGTGGGGGGTTAATGAAGGACAAGTGTCGGGTGGTGAGAGGAGCGAGAGTAGTGAGTGGGATGAGGGGAAATGACGTGTGAGGTGACGTAGTGATCTGACGTCATTCAAGCATGTGATTGAGGGAGATGATGAGGGTGGTTTGGATCCAGACTACCTTTGGGCTAGCAACCCCCCACAAGATGCCATGACCCTTCCAACAAAACCATGGTTTAAATTGCGGGACCGCTCTAGAAAATTAACGTCTGGGCAGTTTGTGTCCCCGCAATGAACTATAGTTGTCAATCTGATTATGATATGAGATCTAGGTGACATTTACCTAATTCAAGGACTGACGGTTCTCATTGACCTGGGATCAATGGTCTAGATTCACTTCAGACTTTCAGACTTCGGGTGTTTTGAACGTGAAACATGAAACATCTCCTGGAGGAAAATATCTGAAGTGAATGATTTGTCACCACGTGTCATGATGGATGAACGGTCCAATTTCACTTCGGAAGTCCGATCTTTGGGAGTTTCAAATGTCAAGCATGAAGATCTCTCAGAGGAAAATCGCCAAAGTGATGTGGCAGTCTAATGTCGTATGATGTCACAGCTGTTGAGGTGTCTTGGAAAGAATGGTGACATGTATCAAATGGAAATGGGCAAATGACACAACCAAATGACCTGAGATGAATGCTATGTGTCTTGCCTCATGAGTGTGCAACGTGTCTCAACTGCTGGTTGCCACATGCTTCGACACTTTCGGGCTTCGGGAGTTTAAAATGTTAGTGCTTCGAAACTTCCCAGAGGAAAATCACCGAAGTAATTGATCTGTCGCCATGTGTCCCGTCTAATGGATGGTCTAGATTTACTTCGGGACTTCAGGTCTTTGGTTCTTCGGTACTTTCGAATGTGAAACTTGCAAATATCGTGGAGGAAAATCCCCAAAGTGAATGATCTGTTTCCACGTGTCGTGACCGATGAACGATCCAGATTCTCTTCGGAAATCTAGGCTTCGGGAGTTTCAAATGTGAAGCGTGAAAAATCTCCCAGAGGAAAATCGTCGAAGTGACGTGTCAAGTTCTCACGACTTTGTCTCTTCGGCTCTTCGGAGGCTTCGAGTCTTCAGGAACTCAGTGCTTCAAACTTGATATTAAAACTCGCGCGATTCTGGAACCCAAATGGACGAGAGTTGTTGATCTATGATTGACTTGATGAATCTTGACTATTGAAACTTACTTTGTTCATTTTTTTGACAATCTGAGCTTAAAATCGATCTCTCTGGATCACTGTGTTTGTCTACGGTTCTTCCCTATGCATACAAAAATGCTTGGTCGACCTGTGGTGAGCTCAATCCACAAAAAATGTGATGACAAGTAATTCGAACCAAATACGATGTATATTTCATCCTTCAAGGAGGACATAAAATGAAATGCGCAAAGACTCAAACAGGAAATAAGCAAACAAGAACCAACTCACTCAGTAATGGGAAAACAACTTAACCAACCAGAAAAAGGAAAAATTGATGAAGGCAGGTTTAAATGAGAGGAGAGGAAGGGGATGTAGACCTAGGTTACAATAGTTCCCACGTGATCAACGAGATTAGGCCTAAAGGATCAGTGCAGCCAAAGGCAAATTTAGGAAAATCGAAGGGTGACAACAACAATCAAGGAAAGATTGCATCTCAGAGTGAGAAATATGGCTTTTGATTTTTATTTTATCTATTGTTTATGATAGTTGACTTCAGGAATTTTTGGACAACTTGTTTTATTTTGGATATATGAGTAATTTTTTTTTTAAATAATTTCAAATATCATGAGCTAAATTGCCAAAAGTGAATATGTTGATGGGACTCACAAGGAGGTGTGTTTTTGCTTAATTGACTAGTATGTTATGATTGTTAAGAACTAATGGGAGTCACAAGGGGTCCCACCTACTAGTTATTATTTAATTATAACCCTTATTATGATTATTGCTTTTTCCCCTAACTAAAGTTGGTTGAGTCTTTTAATTAACTTAACTAATTAGTTGGTTCAACTACTTCAACCAATTGTAATTTGTTAAAAGAAAAAGGAAAGGGAGGAATAGGAGGAGGATAGAAGCATAAGCATACTAAGGTTTTCTCTTTGAGTTTATGCTGAGATAGTTTCGTTTTCATTCATTCATTTATTCATCACAAGCCTAATTCTCTTTTATGATAGCAGGGTCTTATTGTAGACAACAATATTCAGGGTTGAATCACATCATTCAGACACTTGTTTTTCAGAGGTGTTGATCTATCTTTGATAGTCTGTGTAGAATTATCTGTTTGTGAATTAATTTTCATGACTGACAAAGGCTATCGCGTAGATTCGAGTGGGAAGAAATATGTGGCAAGCTGATCCAGCTTTTAGAGTTCAGTTTTGGTTTTCTATCAGAGGTCCTTTTGTATGTTCTATCGGGGATGTCTAAGTTTGACTTTGGTCCAAAATTTATGCATGAGATTTTGTAAATAAAATGACTCTTGGGTGAAATTGAATGAAATAAAGGATTGCTTTATGTCTCATATGTCTTGATTATCATCTTGGTGACTTTACTTCTATCTTTACATTTATTTCAGCAACTCATATGTTTAGAAAATTGCATAAAAAGTAAATTTCCAGTAAGATTTTCATTAATAAAAGACTATCCTAAGCCCTCGTAATTAATACTTGTGAGTTAGGATGTTATTTTTGTTGGCTATAAACATAGGGTGATATTCTCGTCTACTTCTAGCAGAGTCTGAAAATGCTTGAGTAAGATCATTTTATATCTTTTCCTCAACTCCCGATACCTTTATTGACTTTGGAATCCCATTGACCCACTCTAGGTGTAAAAGAGTTTAAAGCAAGGGGAATCTCCAAATGCCAGACTCACGAAGTAACGTGGGTCATAGATCTAAGGATCCTTTGGGATAATTCTTGATCGTTAGATTGAGTGTTAGTGGAAGGATAGGGTAAGGGGAAGGGATGATCGACAATAAGCGTCCATTCTACCTCATGACCCTAATAATTGGTTACCCCCCGTGACTAAAGGATTAGGATCGCGTGGATCGCGAGAGATCGAAGTCATGAATCCTTGTCAGTCGATGGATCAAAGAGAGGGAAATTTGGGAGAGATGTGGGTTGTTTGATCATTATTCGACACTCCGACGAAATCCCACTTTGGCAATCTTAAAATGAAAAGTGTGGAGTTTTCCTGAAGGTCAAAGGCCAAAGTGACATCAACAGCTGACATGTCCAACGTACATGGTGGAATTCTAATCACATAACCAAGAAGTCGCATGTTATCTAGTGGCTAAGCCACGTGTCCTGCTGACTCATCGTATATGGTATAGGATCGGAGAGTTGGGTATCATGTGTCAAGCGGCGTCATCAACACGTATTTTCCAGGTGGAAGATGGTAGTAGGGACACCCATGCAGAACACCACGTACACAAGAGGGACCCACTTCAGAATTTTGGGACTTAGGAACTCCGGGTGTTTGGAGTGCTAATATGCAAGCTCCAAAAGGGTCGAAGGTCGGAGCCACATGGTAGGATTTCATGGTTTCGGGACTCCGGAGGATATGCGAGTAGAGAAAGGTGGTTGAAGCATCGAAGCGTCGAAGTGTCGAAGCACCAAAGTTTCCCTTGTTGTATTTTCCAGTCCTGATTGGATGGGCCCGCATGCACCATGACAAGGTGACGTGCTTAGATAAATCCACGTGACTATGAGGGATTGTTGTGAATTAAGTGTGGGACCCTTTTCCCTCATCAGGTATAAACCATGGGTTGAGAGTGTATGAATCTCAGTCGTTAGATCCAGTGGTGGATTGAGTTCCACCATAGATTCTGAAGTGGAAAGAAACTCCGAGATTTCAAGTCTCCAGGGAGGTTTTCATACCTATACAGGAAGAGCAGAGGGTTGAAGGTCTGGTATCCACGAAGATTGGGAAATATTTCCCTGAAATCAACAGCTACGTCATCATTAGGGGATGACGACCCAGGTAACGATAGTGTCATGTTGGATGACATGAGAAAATTGATGCCACATGGATATCACGTGGCGGAGGGGGTGGCTATTGGCTAATGATACCCTGAAACTTCAGAATGCCATAAATCTCGAACCATAACTCATTTTTGGATGAGTTTATAGTCGTTGGAAATATCTTAGAGAACAGAAGGAAATGGAAATATCTTAGAGAACAGAAGGAAATGGTTCCCTTATCTGAGGGATTCAAGAAGATGAAAAACTGAGGAAAAATTTATACCCCATCCCTTAAAAGGGTATTTAAGGGGTTGGGTGTGTGACAAGAGGTTTCCCCCTTGAAGAGACAAATGAATAAGAGTGGCTCTTTTCCTTAATAGGATCTATTGTATGGCGTTGCCATACCCTAAGGGTTTCTACAATAAAGGATATTTTCCATATTTTTGTTTAGATCTCATGTGTTGATTGTATTTGCAGATGTTTGGTACTTAGCATAATTGAATTTGGTGAAATTTTTTCTCTTGTTGCCAAGTTAACTTTTATTAGATTTATTTTATCTATTGATGTTGCTTCTTATTTTGAAGAAGAAAAGATGCATGTGAAGACAACATTCCTACATGAGGATCTAGAAGAATAAATCTACATGAAGAAACCATAAGGCTCTGCATTGAAGGGAAAGAAAGAACTGGTATGCTACTTGAAAAAGTCCCTATATGGGTTAAAGAAATCATCAAGGATGTGGAATAAAAAAATTGATACTTGTATATTGAGACTTGACTTCGCAAGAAGAAGAGTCGATTACTGTGTGTATTTCAAATTAGTAGGTGATTGTATTATTTATTTGGTCTTGTATGTGGATGATATGTTGCTAATAGGAAACAACAAGGAATTTATCCAGAATGTGAAAACTTATATATCCTCTAAATTTGACATGAAATATATTGGTGCTACAAATTTTATTTTGGGGATGGAGATTAAAAGAAATTGGGAAAACATGAAACTTTGGTTGAACCATAGAAAATATCTTGAGTCAATATTATGGAGGTTTAATATGTAGAAATGTAAACATGTCAAGGTCCCTATTGTGTAAATTTCTCTGTAGATCAATGTCTAAAGACACAGGAAGAAGAAGAGGACATGTCCCATCTTCCATATGCTAGTGAGATTGACAGTTTGATGTATGCAATGGCCTATACTAGACTGGACATTGCACATGCAATGGGAGTTTTGAGAAGGTATATGTCAAAACCAAGGAAGGAGCATTATGCAAAAATAAAGATGGTTTTCAGGTATTTGCATGACACTATTACTTATGGATTGTGTTACCATGGAAGATTGGGATTGAATAGAGTGCTGGAAATACATGGATTTCTTGATGCAGATTGGGTTGGAGATATGGATCGCAAAAGATTTGCAAGTGGGTGTGTGTTTAACTTATATGGAGGAGCAATCAATTGGATGAGAAAAATACAATCTATAGTGTCATTCTCAACTATAGAATCTAAATACATGGCAGCCACTCATGCAAGAAAGGAAGTAGTATGGTTACATAGATTGTGTTCAGGTATTGGGTTGGTAAATAGATTGTGTTCAGGTATTGGGTTGGTAAAGCAAGATGTAAGGATAGATTGTGACATTTAGAGTGAAATATTCCTATTGAAGAACCCAACTTACCATTCTAAGACAAATCATATCGATGTTCAGTATAATTTTTTCAGAGAAATGGTTGAAGAGAAGAAGGTGTTGCTTGTGAAGGTGGACACTTTGGAGAATGTTGCAGATTCATTAAAAAAATCTATTAGCACTAAAAAGTTCTCTTGGTGTAGAAAATCAATGGACATTTCTACCCTAGATTGTTGATCATGAAATCCTATGACCCATGTATGCAAATAAAACAATAAGTGGGAGAATGTTGGGTATGTGTTATATTATTTGCACGATTGTGAGTCCCCCTATTAGGGGTTTCGGGGGCGGAACCCTTGAAAATTATTTTGGGGGCTTATTCACAAAAGTTTTGGACAATCTTTCACCTTTTGGCAGGGGCATTTTTTTCTCCTTTGGTGGTTTAGTGGTGCATGGTATTTCAACCCATGGTTTTCTAATTCTGGTTAAGGAATCAAGGTTGTAATCTAATCTGAGTCAATGGATTAGGTGTTTTTTGGATGTCGTGGGATCCTATATATTGTATTAGAGGTGTGGCTCTTAAACAAATTGTTGGTTTTACTGGTTCAATTTACAGGGTAAACCTCTATGTATATGTGTAATTGCAATTGTTTTCTTTTCTATGTTAAGAATCTGTGTGTGCATTACATTAATGTAAAAGGTTTAAAACTTACAAAGGCGCACCAATAATACAAATTAAATAACACATATCCAACACTACACTACCCCCATTTTTCCACCTTTTCCACATCCCTTTCCTTTGTTAATTTTTTATTTTATTGTATTTTTTCGACGTAAAATAGGACATTATAGGTAGGTGTCTGCTTCTATGTCTGTTTTGCATTCATTTTTTCCATCTCCATGTGTACTTATTTGGATTTATTATGCATCATTTTTGTCTTCTTGTGTCCTTTTTAGCCTCCCTCTCCATCCTAATTGTGTCTTTGTTGTGTCCTCATTGCATCCTTTTTTCCCCATTGTATCATCATTATGCATGTACAATGTTCCAATTGCATGCTTGGTGCATCCTTTTGGGAGTCCTAATAGCACCCCCTTAGTGTCCTCATTGCATCCACATTTAATTTGTGTGTGCATCCTTTTGGCTACCACCTAACATCCCATTGGCATTCATTTCCATGTTGTGGTAGACACTATCTTATGTCCTTGTTGCATCCTCATTACATCCTTTTTTCCCACTTTCCATGCCTATTTTGGCATCCTTATTTTTTCATTTTTGGGTTGCATCTAGTTATGCATTTAATCTCATCAATTATTAATTGGGTTGTGTTTATGTTAGATTCTAGCAAATAGTGTTGTCACATTTTTTAGTGGAGGCTTGATATTTCATGTTAAAACATTTTTTAATAATATATTTGTTTTCATTTTATGCCGAGCAATTTTCATTTTCATTTTAAATTTACATTAGCCAACAATAATCAATATATTTAAATATTTCACAATTAGTGCTATCTATAAAATCTGAAGGAAAATGTGTGTATAAATCTACAATAATTTATATACAATAATTGTTTGTTATCCTTGTAATAAGTGGTGCACCTCCACCCTAGGGAAATGTGAATCTTAAATAAAATAGTAAAATCAAGAGAGTGGTTGATGTTAAATATTTTTATACGATAGTAAAATCAAGTTGTCATCATCATCACCAAAAAATAGTGGAGGATGGAGGTTTTGATATGTGGCCATTGTCATTATCCTTTGAAGGCTTAAGATATTCTCCTTCTTTTTCTTATGCAAGTCATTGTAAGAACACAATAAAAGGAAAATTGAATTTAATTAAATGATTTCTCTTTCTTTTAGCAATAAGCTAGTATACAATCTTTATTAGAAGTACTATATTATTCATCTTAAGACAAAATTAATGATAATTTATTTAATCTTCCAAGAGTTTCATGTCCATCGCCATATTTATACAACTATTCCTTAGGGTGGTTTGCACAAATAATTATCCTACTATATGTCGATAAGAGAAAACCTTAATTACCGTGGTGATAGGTACGGGTGGGATCCTTCTTGATCCCAGAGGAAATACACTGCTTCATTTCACGTCGGGCTTGGGGACAATGGAAAAAAACATAGAAAAACCATACACCCTTTACCTCGGCCTTAAACTCGCAAGAGACCTTCGAATCCACAAACTCACATTTTTGGGAGAGTCAATGATAATAATCAAGGCAATCATCAATAATTAGTCCTTGGAAAATATTTTTTTATGGGAAGTAATACAAAGAATTACAACCATAGCCCAGGAATTTGAAGAATTGAAACTCCATCATGTAAAAAGGAGTCTAAATCCCCAAGCTGAACTCATGGAAAAGGCTGCATCTAGGAAGTTACAAGGGGAATTTTTTTAAAACAACAAGAGGGCGACCATCCCCATCCCTTAACACTCAACCATGACACGTCTTGTCAACAATTGTAGTGTTCTTGTACCTCGAGGAGCCCTCATATGTGTGAAGGGAAATCATAGCAATTCATGGAGTTATGAGGCTTGTGTGATGTCTTCTCCAAGATTGTGCGGTTCTATGTTCATATGCAATCTCGATATGACAAATCTACTTGTAGTTTCAGAGTTGAATCCCTCAGGTTCAACAAAATATCTCTCACGGGATCTCTAAAAGTTGTCTCTCAACTACTTCATTGCCTCCAACTATACACATCAACAAGCATCTTGAGGAAAGGAAGCTAGGCGCAAACACGGGTTTCACTTGGAGTGTCTATTTAATTCCTACAGCAGAATTTCAGGTCCATCTTCGGTCTACCCTTTGTGTATAGTCATTTTGATGTTTCTTTTCTTGATCTCTATACACCATGTTCTCCATATTCGATTTTTACCATCACTTGGAGTAGTTACAAGGCTCACACTCAGGGAATTCCTATGGAACCCTCGGTGAGGGACCTCTGGAACAATAGAAGACATGAAGCAACAGGGCAAAACATTCTTCAATAGCTTATGGAAAAACTCTAAGAGCTGGAAGGAATGTTGGCTGGGCTCTCTAACTGGATGGAAGAAAGGTTCACTTATTTCAAGGTCAAACTATCCTCACTAGCACGAAGAATGGATGATATGGATGTAGTTGTCCAACACCTGCATGACCCTGGGCTAGCACAACGCTCAACTTCAAACTCTGTCAATCTTGGAAGATCAGTTCCAAATGATGGTGCTATTGAAAACAACCAAGGAAGCTCTGATAGGGGAACAATGCCAATGGACATTGAAGAAGAACCTCCTAATCCTCTACAGAACCCTGAAATGCAGGATACAACCTCTAATATGTCTTGAATGTTATTGAAAATTCGGTGGTGCCTTGGGTAGTTTTGTGAAGATGTTTATAGTTTAGAAATTTTCAAAAATAGCCCAGTAAGAATGCTAAGCAATGTAGTTATTTTGATAGTTATATTTGCAACAAACAAATGGCTATACGCCCACTATGTAATCTTTATTGGCGTTGTTGCTTCTACACAACCCCATTAATATATATATCTCAGTTGGATCTCCCCTCTTTCGCAAAATATCTAAATGGAAGGCAATTGAACCATCAACCACAATAACAAATGGTAACCCCATATGACTCAACCAAACTAGAACCATAGACCTTGTGGTGAACTCCTCTTTGAAACATTTTGTTTAAAGTGATTAAGATAACCCACATGACTAATATACAATCAAATACCAACGATTGTTTATCAATACTTAAATAAATAAGAAATGAAGTTATATTTTTTCCTCTAAATATGTGTTTTTGTCATCATTAACTAACACATGTGTAATGATCTTTAGTTTTATTTGGATTTAAATTTGTATAGAAAAATAAAATGATATTAAAAAAACAATAATTAATATAAAATGTTTCATAATTTTTTTTTAAATAATAATTTAATTAATATATTTTCCCTTACCTCAGTAACGTTTGACATTGCTTTTTGGTTCATTTTCAAGTCACTTGCAAGTGGCTCTTCATATACATTGAGATCACGTCAAACATGGTACACCACATATCTAGGGGTTCGTTGTGAGGTGCTTCAGTGTGTAACATTCATTGGAATGCATGGAATTTTTTGCATTTCCCCATAAAATATGAGGATTTTTTGAATTGATTTTTTGAATTATAAGTTATAGTTGTTGAATTTAATTGTAATATGAAGATAGTCAATTGAAAATGAAACCATAAATCTGTAATATCTATAAAATTTGTAAATTGTTTTTTGGTTTCAAATTTATGTTTTTTCCTAGTAAAATTTTATTAAATTTCATTAAAATTGCTATATACAACTAGTTATTATGATTAAAAATGAAACCATAAACCTATAATATCTACAAAATTTGTAAATTGTTTTTTGGTTTCAAATTTATGATTTTTCCTAATAAAATTTCATTAAATTTTGAATTATATATTATGATTACTAAAAATTGCTATATACAATCAGTTATTATGATTATTTATCATGAGATTCTACAATGTTTTGAATTATATGTTATGATTACAATGTAAAGTTAGTTATTTGAAAATGATATGTAAAATCAAAATTTGTGAGATTACAGTTTTTTTTAATATTATGATTTTTCATTATTAAATACCACCAAGTTGCTAGATTAAAACCACCGTTTAGTAGGCTCCATCATCCATGATTATTTTCACATAGTATCTTGAGTGGCAGTCAATATCTAGCTTGTTATGCAGCGAGTGGATATTACTTGCCTTCTTAATCCACGGACCACAACATTTAATGTTGAACCACAATATTCAATGCTACGTAATAGACTAATATTGCTCATGCAGCCAGTGGATATTACTTGCCTTCTTAATCCACGGACCACAACATTTAATGTTGAACCACAATATTCAATGCTACGTAATAGACTAATATTGCTCACCCTATTAAGTTTGGGATTTCTCATATGAGATGAATAAATACAACCAACCCTGTACCAACTAGACTTCTGCAAGTTTGCGAGGGTGGGGGCCAGCATGGAACGGTGGCAGACGAAGGACATACCCTAAATTTTTAACCGGTCGTGAAGAAAGAAACCTTCCGATAAACAGAGAAACAGTTGGTCTCCCCTGATTCTTTACTTATTCTAACAGACAGCACCAACTAAGGTACTTTCTTCTTTGCAGGAACGGTGGCAGACGAAGGACATACAGGATGGTAGCGAGGGCCGAGGATGATCGGCGTCAAACCTCACATTAGACGATATTTTATCACATAATTTGCATTTTAACGGAAAAGAACGCAGAGTAAATTATATGAAACGATAGTTACACTCACCTAATTTGTATTTTTAGAGGAAAGAATATACAGTAAATTATTTTGATTCGAATTTTAATCAGCCGCAGTGTTTAGTTTTGGCATTTGACTATACTTGTCACATACGTCCTGAAATAAAAAAATACATCCTGTGGAACGTTAAATTCCATGTCTGAGCAGAGTATCAACAACATTTAATGTTTAATGCTGTATATTGCTGGCCCCAAGTTTTATGAGTTTGGGCTTTCTCATATGAAGAAGTGCAACCAACCCTGTACCAACTAGACTTCTGCAAGTTTGCGGGGTGGGGGGCCAGCATGGAACTGTGGCAGGCGAAGGATAGACAGGATGGTAGCGAGGGTCGAGGAATCAGGATGATTGGTCTCAACTTTCACATTAAATAATATTTTATTATATAATTAAGTTTTAACAAAAAAAAATAGTGATTTCGTACAGATTTATGTCAACAGTAAAATAAACTAAAACAGAGAAACAGATTTATGTATCCTAAATTTTTAACCTATCGTAAAAAAAAAAAGAACCTTCCGATAAACAAAGAAACAGTTGGTCTCGCCTGATTCTTTACTTATTCTAACAGACAGCACCAACCAAGGTACTTTCTTCTTTGCAGGAAAGGCCGACCCATTACTTACAGATCCCGTATACAGATCGTTTGGAAATCAAAAATACATCTTGTGGAATGTCAAATTTCAGGACGAACAATATCCAGCCTGCTGCAGAGTCTTAAAAACTCTGTCAGCAGGCTATCCATCCATGTTACCATAGAGCATGAGCATCCAGCCTGCTGCAGAGTCTTAAAGACTCTGTCAACAGGCTATCCATCCATGTTACCATGGAGCATGAGCATCCAGCCGCCACCCTCGAAGTTCGTGTTTAGTTCGACGACCTCCTCCCTCCGGCACCGGGAGGGTCTAGAGGGTTGGTTTCCGTTTCCGTTGTTTCCGTTGTCTTCCACCTTCTTCCTTGTACTGGCCATACCATGAATGGATGCATTTCCAAATCACATGCCAATACCATCATTTGCTCCACATGGCAATGTGCATCCATTTCTCCGATTAATATGGCCAAATTTGAAATTTTAAACGCGTTCCTTGGATTGGAAATTTGAAATTTGAATTTGAATTCATAACCGTACCCAGCATGGCCAGTGAATTGCTATTAGCATAACTGCTACAACTTAAGAACGCCATTATTCTTTAAGCTGAGTCTGATTGAGGATTTTCCTATTTCACAGTTTTTTTCTATTCGATATATTGAAAATGGAAGCCAGAGAAATCCGAACAAAATAGCTTAATTATAATAATAGTTGCACT
Organism: Picea engelmannii; assembly: GCA_009831015.1. Lineage (NCBI taxonomy): Eukaryota > Viridiplantae > Streptophyta > Pinopsida > Pinales > Pinaceae > Picea > Picea engelmannii. The sequence continues at coordinate 459,698 of ML787817.1, read as the reverse complement.
CACACTGGTGTCATAAGCCGTGTCATAAGCCATGGCCTCGAGAAGCCATGGCCTCGTTCTCGTATATGATCAATGCACTGCTTCGGCACGTCTGTTGGCTGCTTATACCACGACCAAAAACCCTTTTGAATTTTTTTTTTCTGTACACTAATGATGATGATGAATGTGCTCT
>ML787817.1:415884-430718 GCA_009831015.1 Picea engelmannii | reverse complement strand
TGTTGGAAAAGATTAACCGCTTTCAGGAAACTTTATAAGCAAAGACAACGTGAAAAGAGGATGCAAAATATTTGCACTCATTGTCAGAAGAGGGGTCATCTCATTGACCAATGTTGGACATTGCATCCAACCACTCATCCACAGCACAAGAAGCATATGGATAAAGATATTGGCAAGAATGGAAGAGGAGATTCCATCATCGATGTAGATGATTCACAAGAGGACGATTTTCAGCAGAAAAAGTCACCGTTGAGTTGGCTTGGTAAGAAATGGTTGGATTTCTTGAGCAAGTAAGGCTTGCATTTTCTGTTGTAAATGCACTTTTCAGCCTTATGTGTGCATTTATGTCGAGAGTATGATAAGTTGCAGCAGTTTATCACAACTTGTATGATGCAAGTTTGCATGTGAATGCAATTCGTTTGAAGGCATTTTGTTTTTGCACACTTCGCCAGGAGGATGTAAAAGATGGATATGATGTTCACTTGTTGCAGCCATTTATCTTTTTCATTTCAACTCTTATGTACCCACATGTTTCAGGTTTATGTACTTATGTTTGTACTGGAAGGAGAGTTGAAGAGTCATGCGCATGCATTTGTTTTTATGTATGTGTAAGCAGTAAACCTAGTGATGGTTCATCATGAATGATTCATGATTGTAACATGATTGTGTATCATGTTTGTCGACTTGTCATTTTGGGAAGATTGAGATGTTTCAAATGAGTCTCAACTGGTGTCGATGATTGTCTGACGACTATGTTGTGTCGATCATGTTTTTCAACTTATGTTTAGTCGATGGTGTTTGTTGACTTGTAAGTTGATTTTGAGTACACCAAGATGCAGGAAAACACCATGTGCTTTGATGAAGTACAATATGTGACAGTTTGTTTGAAGAAAAAAAAAACTTTGTTGGCATCATTTTCAGTCTTGTATAATTTGTTTTCAAGATTGATGGTTTTTTTGGCTTGTGACAAGATGTCACAGGAAAGTTTTTTGCAGCCATTGGAGAGCTGATTGTGTTGACGTCAAAGAGTTCACAAGAGGGAATTGATTCTCAGTGGGAAAGTTGGCAGTCTTCCAAGCACAGAGAGAACAGTGGGTCAGCAGCAGCCAGAGAACAGTGGTTGAGGGACATAGCCAGTTGCAGTGCAAGGCATGTCAAGGTATCCAGGTGATTGTCGAAAAAACTTTTCAAGTAGAATCAATTGATAGAACTTGAAAGAAGACAGATAATCATAAGCTTTTGTGGGTCCAAAATCCTTTCAGTGGGAAGGTGTGATCAAAATCTGGACCAGGGGTCAAATTTTAGCTCAAAAATCAATGTTCTCAGAATTTCCTCAAAATGAACAAGAGCGTAGGCCTCGTCATCATGAACCCAACACAACTCGTTCAGTCTCAAACGGACGTCTGGAGTGAGAGATATTGTGATCTGTTCGAATCATCAAACAAGAAAAAAAAGGGACGTTGACTGTGCATTTTGTACAGTCCATACAGGCTGACGTGGAAGAGGTGACGTGGCTCGACCGTACATGCTGATGTGGCACAGGTGACATGGCAGTTTCAGATTGGCAGATTTGGGTGAATCATTTGACGACACGTGGCATTATCTTGGCAAATTTTTTGGTGCCACGTGGCCCAGTCGTGGGTTGCCACGTGGCACCCCTTTATTGGCTATGGTTTGTTAATCAAAATTTTATGGAGTCTGTGGGGGTCGAACCCCGGACCTCCCCTTTGGCTCCGCGCTTTGGTAGAGTGTGGGCTACCACTAGACAACACGATGTTCCTTATTATACATTTGCGTTTAAATTTATTTAAATTGAAACTATTGTATTTTTGGCGCAGGGGTCGGGCTGGGGCTTAGCCCCAGCCCGAGGTTGCGGTGATCACATGTGACCGGTGGTTATACATTCGCGCGCGCATTTGGTTTATAAAATGGTTAAAGCCCCGGTTCTATGTGTAATCCATATGACCTTAAATCGTAGCACAGGAGTTTGTTCAAACGGTTTCAACGGACAGTCCATGTGCCCGACACTTGGCACTTAATTATTGGCTTTTAAAAGTTAAGCCCTGTTTATATATGTGGTCGGTTCTATGACCCACATATGCCCATGGTTTTAGCGGTTAGGGGTTGGAGGTTCCCTAACCGTCCTATAGTTTGGATAGTTTTTCGGTTATGCATGGTACTGGGCTTAAACAGGCATTTTGGAGCGTGTTCTGGGTTCAAGCACACAAAGGTGCGTTTTGGCGAACCAGAGCTAGCAAGCTTCAAGGAAGAGGATAGCAAGAGGCCTATCTTTCTCATTTTTTGGCCGATTGAGGTGCCGTAAAAGCCCAGCTAGGGGTTTTTGGACATCTTGAATCCATTGGCACTGTTATCAAGGCCATTTGAAGATTTCTTTTTCAGGTTTTTAGCCATTGAAGTTTCAGCAAGCTCCAGGAAGCTTGAAGCCCTCATTGATTAAGGACATGTTTTGGTGAGTCCAAGTTTGTTTTCTGTGACTAAATAGTCATTTTTGGCTAATTGTTATGGTATGAACACATTAGGATAGGTTTTAGAGGCTTTTGAGGACTTTTACAGGTGTTTTTTCCATAGAGAAACTCATGGAAGCTTAAGGCCACATGTAGAAGAGGTCATGCTCGGATGAGCCATGATCCATTTTCAGAGTTTTATTAGTCATTTTTGGGGTTTTTATGTGTTCTGATCCCAATGGTACAGTCTATTTTTCCATTGGAGTTGATAAGTATCTTGTAAAATAACTTTTGACAAATAAATCCCAGAGAGCCAAGTCCATTAATGGAGGCTCAAGGAGATGTAGCCCGGAGGGGGGTGAACTCCTTTATCATGTTGTGATTGTTCTGAGTTTGATGGTTTATTTGCTGCAATTTATATTGATGTGTATTTATTTAAAGCACATATATAACCATTTAAAAGAACATACCCTCACACATAAGCATTTACAAGAAGATACATAAATTTGGCACATAAACTATCTTGCATATTTTAACACATGAAGCAAGGTCCTGTAAAGTTTATTTTTTAATGAAGTAGAGGGTGCTTGCATAGCATAACAAGTCAACCTTCTATTTTCAAATCATGTCTCATCGACCACAAAGACACACAAAAATGTTTGATTAACGACGTCAATGGCGAGTGTGTCGGGGTTTTCCTTCTGGTAGAAGTGCAGAGTTATTACAAGCTTAGAGACCCAGAGGAGCGAATGAACATCGATTTCATCATAAACTTCTACGAGGGTCATGAAACTGGTCGGGTGATGGATTCATGGTGGAGAGAAGATAAAAAATACACCAATTGGACCTTTGGCTGGTACTAGACGACCAACTTAAGGGAGCCGTATATCTATTTCATGGCCCTCATCTGCTGGTTGTATGGGGAGAAAGATTGTTCCATTTTTTCATAGGCATGGATGCCTCTAGACACTAGTACATATTGTAAAATTTTCAACATTCTTTTTGCAGCATTATGGACAAAATTGGCCATACTGTCGAAAAATAGAGGAAATTTTAAATTCTTTTTCCATATTGCCTGATAACGTCGCTATTGTCACGTTGACGTCTCTCTTGCCATGTTGTCATATCTCTTTCCACTTTATCATCTCTCTTGCCACGTTTGCCACATAGTCATCTCTCTTTCCACGTTTGTGACATAGTCGTCTCTCTTGCCACGTTTGTGAAGATAGTTGTCGCAGTTGCGACATTGTGAAACTAGGTTTTCCCCCTCCAACGGTCACCTAGTATTTTGACCAAGTCAACTTTGATTTGGTCAATGATCGTCGGAATTGAGACATTATAAAATCTATAAATATGTTGTATTTTACGGATGTTGCGATAAGTTTTCTATAATAACGACACTTCAAAAAGGTTTTGTGGGTCTTCTCGGATAGAGTACAACTATTAAAAGACATTGTACTAAGGCTCTTCTTGTTTCGTTTTAATTTTCTGATCGGTTTAATTTTAAAGGAAACAACTATTAAAATACATTGTACTAGGGCTAGAGTACATGATGGGAAACGATGACCCGTGAATGGGGCCAACGTTGAATTTTTTTCAAATTTTTTTTGTATGACATCATACATCCTTGAGTCTTGAAACCCTCCCATACTGTCAATGCATGTGTCTAGTCTAACCATGTCAAATTTCGATGCATACAGGCACATATTGAAGAAATTTCAACGTTGGCCCCATTCACTACTCACTAGGCGGGGTCGGTGCATGGAATTTTTTGTGGTTGAATTGGAAGTTCAATGACATTTCAAGAGGGTTCCAAAAAATATTCTACATATGGAAACAATGACATTTGACAATGAAATGCCCATTATGAACGTTGTTGCAAACATGGACGATCTCAAATATTATGTGGTCGGGACATCATACAACCTCGAGTCTTGAAACCCTCCCATACCATCAAGGCATGTGTCTAGTCTAACCATGTCAAATTGCGATGCATACAAGAACATATTGAATAAATTTCAATGTTGGCCCCATTCACTAGTGCTCATGATGTGGGGTCGGTGCATGACATTTGTGGTGGTTGAATTGGAAGTTCCATAACATTTCAAGAGAGTTCCATCAAATATTCTACGGATGGAAACAATGACATTTGACAAATATGAGATGCCCCATTATGAATGTTGTTGCAAACATGAACTATCTCAAATATTATGTGGCTAGGACATAAAACATCCTTGAGTCTTGAAACCCTCCCATACTGTCAAGGCATGTGTCTAGTCTAACCATGTCAAATTTCGATGCATACATGCACATATTGAAGAAATTTCAACATTCGCCCCATTCACTGCTCATTATGCGGGGTCAGTGCATGACATTTTTGGTGGTTGAATTGTAAGTTCCATGACATTTCAAGAGAGTTCCAACAACGATTATACGGATGGAAACAACGACATTTGACAAATACGAGACACCCCATTATGAACGTTGTTGCAAACATGGACGGTCTCAAAGATGATGTGGTCGGGACATCAGACATATTAATTGAGTCTTGAAACCCTCCCATACCGTCAAGGCATGTGTCTAGTCTAACCATGTCGAATTTCAACGCATACATGCATAATTTGAAGAAATTTCAATGTTGGCCCCATTCACTGTTCACTATGCGGGGTTGGTGGAAGAAATTTTACTATGCTCATTCACCTTCAAGGCAGGCCCCATTCACTATGCTCACTACGAGACATCCATTATATTGAACATTGATGCAAACATGGATTATCTCAAATATTGCGCGGGGACATAAAACATCCTTAAGTATCGAAACCCTCCCATACCTTCAAGGAAACTATCTAGTTTAACCATGTCAAATTTCGATGCATACGGACACAAATTGAAAACATTTCAATGTTGGCCCCATTCACAGCTCATTGTGCGAGTTCGGTGGAAGAAATTTGTGATGGGTGTATTTGAAGTTCCATGATTGATTTCAAGATAGTTCTGACAATTATTCTATAGAAGGGAATGACGAATGATGACAATGATAGGTGCAACATGATGAATGTTGATGCAAATGTGGACGATCTCAAATATTATGTGGGGACATCATACATCCTTGAGTATTGAAACCCTCCCATACCCTCAATCCATGTGTCTAGTCTAACCATGTCGAATTTCGATGCATACATGCATAGTTTGAAGAAATTTCAACGTTGTCCCCATTCACTGCTCCCTATGTGGGGTCGGTGCAAGATGACATTTGTGGTGGGTGAATGACAACAGTAATAAAAATTATGAGCTTATGACATCTTGTTATGAATAATATTTGAGTGAATATGATGATTTGATGACATCGTTCTCACCAACATATGTCCACTTAGTTGCAATGACACATCTTTGATATCCTCCAACATTAAATAAATCCCCACATCAACATGGAGTTTAAACATTTTCAATAAGTGTGAGTCATTCATGCATTCTCCTACCTCATGGAAATTCTCTTGTGATCATTTTCACCATTATTCACATAACCCCCACATTATATTCCCCTTAGTTACTCAATAATCCAAATTTAGAAATGACCAAAACTAATGCAACAATGGCGGAATAAAAAACCTTGGAAGAGAGATAGATGGTTGTAGATAAGCATAGAGGCAAGGAAAATTAGAAAACATTTAACCCCGTGCCCATGAAATAGTTTCTTATTAATTATTTAAGAGCTAAGGCAATACTCCACTAGGTTTCCCATAAATAAATCAATGGATTGGACTATTTCTGCCTACATGAGGGCACTGAAAAGGAAGGAGATGCTTGAGGGATTGTTGAGTAGAGAAAGGAAACATTTTCCCTTGTGTTGTGTATGGAATGGAATAGATTTTTTCCCTTATACTCAAATATCACTCATAGAACCACTCTATATATCATATCATCTCGTCCTCGTTTCGTTTTAATTTTCTGATCAGTCGATTTTTAAAGGAAACAACTATTAAAAGACATTGTAATAGGGCTAGAGTACATGATGAATAACAGTGACCTGTGAATTGGACCAATGTTGAAATTTTTTCAAAATGTTTCTGTATGAAATCATACATCCTTGAGTCTTGAAACCCTCCCATACCGTCAAGGCATGTGTCTATTCTAACCATGTCAAATTTCAATGCATACATGCACATATTGAAGAAATTTCAACATTGGCCCCATTCATTGTTCACTATGCAGGGTTGGTGCATGACATTTTTGGTGGTTGAATTGGAAGTTCCATGACATTTCAAGAGAGTTCCAACAAATATTCTATATATGGAAACAACAACATTTGACAATGAGCCGCCCATTATGAACGTTGTTGCAAAAATGAACAATCTCAAATATTATGTGGTTGGGACATCAGACATCCTTGAGTCTTGAAACCCTTTCCATATCGTCAAGTTATGTTTCTACTCTAACCATGTCTAATTTCTACGCATACATGCACAGTTTGAAGAAATTTCAACGTTGGCCCCATTCACTGCTCACTATGCGGGGTCGGTGCAAGATGACATTGGTGGGTGAATTGAAGCTTATGTGACATCAACTCGACTTGGTAATTCAATAATCAAACCCTCCTTAAATATTATTTGGTTACATCAAACATCCTTAAGTATCGAAACCATCCCATACCTTAATCCCATGCCTTTAGAAAAATTAGAAAAAAAACACATATTTCATTAAATTTGGAAATATTCAGTGGATCTAGAATTTTAGAACTTTAGCTACATTGAGTTTTTTCAAATATGAATTAGAAAAGAGCTCAATTAACTACTTTGAATGTATATATTCACCATTTTTTTGTTATTAAGGTATCATTATAAATTGTCTTGTATCATTGGGCCATAATACATTTGTTGAATGAAGGGGAGGATCAAAGAAATTATAGTGAATAATTAATTTGAAAGGAAACAATTCTCCCCTAGGCATTGAGCAAAGGATTGAATCTAACATATTCTACTTGGATTGGTTTAGTATGATGGATATTTAAACTCATTATTTCACAGTTTGAAACCTTCCACCTATTGTTCACATTATTTAAATATATCATCTTTTAATTTTCCATCATTGTATTTTATGAATCTACCATTTTCTTTGATGGAGAATGAACCACTTACTCCAAAAATATTAATTTAAATATTTAACACAATTAAAACCAAGCAACCATACAATATATTCAACTACAAAAACTTTTTATTCCTATAAAATTTACTTACATCCAATGTGTGCTTACCCTAATTTATTGATAGCTCCTTCCTAATGGCAACAAGAACATGGATCTCTTATCCCAACACCCATACCATGGTAAATGTACAAGGATGTGCATGTTGATAGATGATGGGAATTTGAGTCTCTCATCCAAATATCCATCCCTTGGAAGTGTACAAGGATGTGGATGCTACCACATAATAGGCTCAATGCTTATAGAAGTATAAAGGAGGCCACATTACTCAATCCATTGTCTCATTAATATTTTATTAGTCCATGTGCAAGTATTTTATTATTGAAAGTTGGAATTTTTCCCATCCTTCAAGTTTTTCTCCGTATAATTCACAAAGTGACATGGATTCACTATTTTATTTGTTTCCAAAAAAAAGTATTCATTGAAAAATAAGAATGTGAAATAGATTTTGAATATTTTGATAAACTCATTGACAAATGACAACATTATATTTGACAGTGTAGTTTGTCCAGAGTTAACATTGACTCAAATAAATAGTAAAGACAATGTAACCATGTGATCTACACACATGTGAAGATAAAGTAACCATGTGATCTACAGACAAAGTTGTAGATGCTACAACTCTGCCCACGGGCTTGTGGGAAGAGTTACCTTTCTATGTGCCTAAATGACCACCAGATAAGAGGATTGTGCCTCTCTAATGAGTGTGACACATCAATATGCCTCAAACTCATTAGAGAGGCACAATCCTCTTATATTGTGGTAATTTAGTCACATAGAAATGCAACTCTTCCCACAGGGATGTGGGAAGATTTGTAGCGAATACAACTATGCCCATCGGCTTGTCGGAAGATTTTCCTTTATATGTGCCTAAATAACCACAATATAAGAGGATTGTGCCTCTCGAATGAGTGTGAGGAAAAACCCTATGCAATAGAAAGATGAAGGTGAAGCCATGAAGAAGCCTGTTGAGGTGATTAACATAAACACTCTACCTAGCAATCACACCTTCAAAATATTTAATAGACATCTCAGGGAGGCTAGGAAGGAGGTTGGTCATTTAAAGACAGAAGGTTTATCTGAAATAACTAAAACAAAGGATCTTATGAATATGTACAACAAAATCCTTGATTTGGCAAGATTTGCAGTGAGAAGACCCCTTCCTCTCCATAAGCAACTCAAGAACCTCTATAGGCAAAACAGAGGCTTTTAGTCTCAAAATATAAAACTCAAGGAAGAACTACAACACTTCAAGGATGAAGTGGCTCAGAGGAATTTGAATGTGTTGGTTGAAGCTGCCATTGAAAGAGAGGAACCAGTAGTGAAGAAAACCACACCTACAGTCAAGAAGACCACCCCTGCAAAAGAAAAACATGCTTCTATGTTAGAAGGAAGCCCTCCTTCCATAAGGAGGAGTGCTAGGTTGATGAAATGATTGGGAGGATATAAGATCCATTTTTTATAATGGTCTCTTTTTGCAAGAGTAAGTGATCAAGGATGTTTAATTTTTTTCCACCTATACATGAATATACAAGCTTCTAACCTATCAACTTAAGGTTCTTGATTATTCTCATCATATAGAAGAGCACAAACATTCCATAGCACCATGGCACTGCAGAATCCTCTATATAGCATGGCCTGCCATTTTGCTACCTAAAGTGTTGCGAAAGCTCCTAACCAAAGTACACGTGAATGCTACCAAATCTCCTAAGTTGTGTTACGATGATGCTACCGAATTCACAGGGATACATTACAATGGTGCTAATAAATTCATTTTGATGAGGGACGCTACCAATTTTGAACAAACCAGTTTAGTGACAGCGCTACCGAATTGCACATAGAGATACACAAGCTCGACAACTCGACACTACCAATTTTGCATGCTTATTTTGGATCTACGCTACGAAATGTGCAAAGTATTTTTCAAGGGCGCTACAAAAACTCGCTACTGAATGACACTACCAACTGGTACCTAGAATCAAGGGGGTCGATTTTATCATTTTTATGGGTGTTTGATGATGTGGAGAAAATATAAGACCATAGGTGCCAGCATGATGACAACATACAACCTCTGCCATCCAGGGTTAAAAAAACTAAGATTTTTCTTGAGTTGAAATCAAGGGTCCAAGGGGCGACTAAAATCCCTATTCTAATCCAAAACCAAGGCCCTTATTTTAAAATCATTTACTTCTCATATTCACCAGAGAAGAGAGATGCAAAAAAACCTCTCTCAAATAATCTAACCTCAGGCATGATGTTCCATATGTTTTTTATCCACTCGATCAATTCATTAGTAGAGGGCCAATGGCCATTGAACTAAAAAACAATGCTTTTATTTTATAGAAAATCCACCAGATCTCTTATTAGGGGTGATTGAATATTTATCATTGGTGTTAGAATGGAATTTTTTACTATAACCACCTAAGAGTGGCCACACTTAAATATAGATGATCTAGTCACTATTGAAATCCATAGAATCTTCAAAGGGATCTAGGTCATGGAGACCTGAACAACATCCTTGAATGTAGGATAAATTAATGATAGGCATGACTCATGAAAATCTATTTAGCTAAAATATTTATTTTATATTGTAGTACCCAAAGGGAGAACAATGTACACTACTTATCAACTAAAAAAATCCTTCACTCAGAGTGAATATTTTGATTAAAATCTATTGTTAGGGTGTTTTCTTTGACTTATTTCAAAGAATGTCAGAAAAGGTTGTGTTGGAGGATAATGCTATGTGCATACCATCCCTAATCTGAAACAATTATCCTCATGGTATGGAAGCATTCTTTTCACTTTAAACTTCTTGGAACTCTTTCATTGGGCATAGATATAGATTGTGGTCTTCTTTAGGTAGACATATCTCCTCGACATTGTTCAATCCTACTCCAATTGTGCATGGAATAAGCTAGGTTTGGGAACCATAAATTCTCTTAGTATGGGGGATTCATTCCATGCTTCCTACATTAAAGTGATAAATCAAATATTAAAATACATATTAAAGTTATAAATCGAATCTCAAGGAGTACATTGCCTTCGGTCCAATTTTATTCATTCACCTTAAGAAACTCTCAAGGTAAAGGTGAACAAATAATCTAGGTAGTTGAATAATACTTTTTTTAAACCATGGCTATGGCACAAAGGTTTTCTTCCCTAATTTCTTTGTTCTTCGCCATCAGAAATCTAGGAGGCTGAATGTAATCAACAAGCACAATGTGAAATAGATGCATATCAGTCTAAATCCTCCTTCTCCTCATAATTTCTTCAGCAAAACCAGCTAAGCATGCTGCGAAATTGATGCAAGTTAGTCTGAATCTTCCTTCCCCTCATTATATTTTCCTCTTAATCTTAAAAAATGAATCGATATAAATTGTTCCCATTCTGAAAGGGATGACTCCACGGGATTCGAATTCCTGACCACCCAAGGATGAAACCCAAATCGTCTCTCAGGAGGGTTTCTTATCATTTCAACAACAAAATTCATATATTTGTCGTATTACAAAGTAGATGGTATCCAATTTATCAGAAATTTTCGATTTCAACAATTTTGAATTTGATCAGTGTTCAAATCAATGGGTATGACATTCACTCTGCTAGAGATCAACATGCAGTATAAGTTTTATTTCCCTAATTTCCATTAGGTATTCCTGTGGGATTTACTGGGTATTTTATTTTTAGGATTGGAGGTTATCAGTGAAATAATTGAATTTTAACCACAACCCTCTCATTTATGCAAACCGCTACGCCTCCTCTTATATATTTCAAAAAATCTCTTCCATTTCCTATCTCTTGGGTGAAAATCGTATTGCTTTTCCTAAACTTGTGAATTTTGGTAATATTATTATCATTTTATATGCATTTGCTCAACAATAATTTTCCCAATCCTATAGTGGGTCTGTTATTTAGCCTGGGAGTATTTATGTTTCTGTCAGTCAACTGAACTACAAGGATTTAAACTCCAATTTCAAACTTGCACTCTTGTAGTGGGTCTATTATTTAGCCTGGGCGGATTTCTATTTTTTTCAGCCAACCAAACTGCAAGGAATTAAAGTCCAATTTCAAACTTACAAGGAATTAAATTCCAATTTCAAACTTGCACTCCTGTAGTGGATATGTTATTTATCCTGGGCGGATTTTTGTTTTTGTCAGTCAACCAAACTACAAGGAATTAAACTCCAATTTTAAACTTGCACTCCTATAGTGGGTATGTTATTCTAGCCTAGGCGGATTTATGTTTCTGTCAGTCAACCAATCTGCAAGGAATTAAAATCCAATTTAAAACTTGCACGATAAGTTATTAATATAAGAGAAGTGCTCGAGTCTTTCTTTAGTTGGGAATACAACACATGATAATTGGAGCGCTGGAATAGTACTTCTCTGCTGTCAAATCGTTACTTCATGAGTGACTAGCTACAATTTATATCTATTGGAGCCTACAATTCCATCTTTCAAATATTCCATAATTTTCTCTAGGTCTACCATAATTTCATATTGCATGCCATATTCACAAAAATTAGAAATAGCTCAGGTCAAAGGTTGCAAGCATTCTTACGGAGTAACATGCATTTTTCTATGGACATATTATAAAAATTATTATTGATGCCCTTAATGTAAGCATCCTTTTCATTTCTCCTTGTCTACAAGGTGCTAGATGGCAATGTGCATGATTATATGTCTGAGGAGGTTTTTCAAGAGCATTTGCATTATGACAAAGAATTGAATGTTGGAGCTATTAGAAATGGAGACATCCAAACTCATGGATTACACTCATAGTCATTCTAATGATCAAGAGGTAGAAGTTGCCTTTGTAAAAGAAGAAAACTATGAACAGTCTTGGCAAGTAAAATTTTCAATCACAACCACTAGCAAGGTTACAAGTCAAAACTTATAGCGCTGCCAAATGAGTGAGACATCTCTAGTCTTCTTAATATTGTCAACACCACAATATCATTGGAAATGTTATTAATCCTTTTGATAAGGTTTTACCTTGTATAAAGTATAAGGGATTACAACCTTACTTTTATTTCAAACCTTGGTTATTAATTGCAAAGCACTATAAGGTGATTCCCCTTTTCACATCATAATATGAAGTCGAAACAAGTCAAAACCACATTCATACATTGCAAAGGGATTCATGGTGGTTTTGAGAATTCATATTATACCTCATCAATTAACATATTGATGCGACATGTTTTTTAATGCTTTCCAGATTGTAGAGGAACATGGAGGCATTCAAGAGATGTATCTAGGCACTCTGAAATTGTTGCCAATCGTCAATCACTTGTGGAGAGAGGACACATGGACAATGTTGTTCTCATGTTCATTCCTTGTCTTTTCATATTTCGGAATTTGGAATTTAAATAACACGTGAAATAACTTGGTAATTTGGCCATTTTAAAAGATAAGGAATGAACTTGAGAACAACAACAATGAGGAGCATCCCTTCTGACCTCTTAACCCAGATTGTCATTGGTACGATAATAACAACACAATTTAATTTGGTATCTTGATGATTTTTGGGATTGATGACCAGTCATGATTGTTTTCATTTTATATTCCCCAGTGTAGTTTGAACCTAATTCCTCACCATGTAAGCACTCCATCATTGCAGACTTGGTACTTGAGAAAATGCAAAATAACAAATGACTGGCAATTTTATCATTAATTTCCTCGTTGGGTACAATTGGTCATATTTCATGTTTGATGGATTGTATGACAACACCAAATTGATGGATGTGTCATTTTGCCTCCTTTGTACATTTCACTTGGCTGCCATAAATATTTATGACCTGTCCATGACTGATATTACTTGCTTCTAAGAGGTTTATCACATCTTTTTCATATTCTTTCAAGTTTTGTCTGTTGTTTGGAATCCATAACCCAAATAATAATTTCTCCATAATTCCCAATCTTGACATCTAAAAACCCAAAATACTTTGTTGATTATTTTGATTTTTGAAACAACATCATAAGGATTGATTTGTGATCCTATTAAGGATTACCCACTTGGATGGAAAAGCACCAGACTAAAGAGAAGGTCATTCACCAATGTGACAATGGGAGAATATACTAATTTTCTTAGGGTATGGAAAGGGGCATTGTAATCCTTTCACAGCATGTCAACTGATCAAATTCCTTCCTTAATGGGAGCACTTCATCCAAAATACTATATAGAGGGTCCTTTTGTTATTTTAATGGAAGTCAGTGGATGAAAAGAACTCCATAAAATCCATTCACCTATCATTTTCAAGGGGTGCATTATTGGAGGAAACAAAGACACATTATACTTTTCCAGTTGTTGTTGTAATGATTAAATTAGATTGGAGATTTCACCTTCATCCATTCTCACAGAGCTGACATATCTATATGGTCACCTTTTGAATTATTGTTGTAATATCTTTTGTAAAGGGTCGTCCCTTACTGTTATAGTGGGTTGTTCGCTGCTAAAAGATAGGTTTGAATATACAGTCTTGGAGGCATCACTTTTTATTTATTTTATCTTTTGTTGTGATACAGTTTGATGAAAACTCTATTGGATGCATTTTTTTCTTCTTACCTGGGATGTGTTGTGTTGTTGGTGGTGTTGTCCATCTAGATTGGTTAATATGTTGCATGGATTCTAATGAAAATGATGGTCATATTTCATAAGCCATGTCCATGTATACATCTGTTGTAATTTATTTTGAGTGTTATTTCTCAGAACAACAAGGTCATTTACATGAAGTAAATATGGTGATAGTGAAACAATATGCAAGAGATCAATTCAAACCATGAAGTATACAACATTGTGCAAAGTGAATCTCTGACTTACATGCCCTAGAATTAAGTTCACTACTAAGCATAAATAAAAGAAATCAGATGCAGTTTGATAGCATATTACATGTGGCTTAGAGGCATCTATAACTTAATGTTATGTAAGTGTGATTATGAACATCATAGTGGGGCTCTTAAACCATTAATGAACTCTAATTTCTATCTTGCACTTATGTTTGGAAAATAATCTACCCACTGGCGAGGAATAGATTTGTTGATTCAAGGTAACATCAAAAATAGTCTCAGCTGGAAATAAACCTATGTTGCATTGGTTTTCGGGACATGGGAACGACAGGGACTGGGGGATGCATCAACGAGACGGCTAGAGCGTACCCCCAAATTTTTCAAGG
>ML787817.1:368113-408417 GCA_009831015.1 Picea engelmannii | reverse complement strand
TGTTTCTTGGGATATCTTGGTGAATGCTCTATTATAGTAATAGGTTCATGTTAACTTTGTCTCCTTGAACAATATTGAAACCCTAAGGAAGGATTGAGAGTGATCATCCCCTTCCCTTGTTTTATCCATCTTAACTCATTGAAGAATTCAAGGTTTTCCTTAATGGTTAGGAGTGTCTATCCCCTTAAGGCTTTTCTTGGCTAGGGTCTAGTTATAGGGGTTAGAAGTGGCTATCCCCCTAGGGTTTAAAACATAGTTGTCTTGATCTTGTTCTAGTAGCTCTTGAAGAGTTAGGATGACACATAGTGTTTATGAGGGGATAAACTCTAGGGTTTTCTCTCCTAGGAGGTTGACCTAGGATTATGTGGTGATAATCCTATGATAGACTTTCAAGTCTTATTATTCCCTCAGTCTCCATTGAAGCACTGCATTAACTCCATATGCCCAATGAAAAGACATTGGTCTTGAGACCTCCAAGTACTTTCTTCAATAGTCTAAAGCTACCCAAACACATTTTTCTCAGACTTCACTCTCCAAATTGAGATTCCTTTCCCTAAGTCCTCGTAATCTTAATTGAGGGAAACCCCCTTCAGTTGGAGGAAATCTGGCTTGAAGTGAAAGAGGGTTGGTTAGGTGACAGGGGCCTTCCCTCTAAGTTACGCATGATTGCACTTGAGATTTTAGACTTTATCTCAACAATTGTGAGTTCATGTGATAACACACCCGAGACATATCCTAGTGATCCTAAACCTCATTAGACAAGACCCCCTTTACCATTGGAAGTTAGTCCTCCTCCTCAACCAACCTTGCCTAAGACCGATGATATAGATTTAAATATTGATATGGCTAGTATATTAGCAAAGGTTAATGTACATGTCCCTCTCAGTATTGATATTGCATTTTTTTTTTTAAATACCTACAACACAATCGCTATTATGACGTCTTGGAGTGTCGCTCCCATAGCAACCATGTTGGAGATGATACCTCTTAACGTCTCTCTTTCCACCTCCAAGACATCTCTCTTTACACCTCCAAGACATCAGTCTTACCACCTCTAAGAGTGTTTCTCCCATAGAAACCACGTTGGAGCTGATACCTCTTAACATTGCTCTTTCCACCTCCAATACATTGCTCTTGCCAGCTCCAAGACATCTCTCTTGCCACCTCCAAGACATTGCTCTTGCCACCTCCAAGACGTCGGTGTTGCCATATCTAAGATGTCTCTATTGCCACCTCCAAGACATCGGTCTTTCCACCTCCAAGACGTCGCTCTTGCAACCTCCAAGACGTCTCTCTTGCCACCTCCAAGACGTTGCTCTTGCCACCTCCAAGACGTCGCTCTTGCCACCTCCAAGAGGTCGGTCTTACGATGACTATATGGGGTTTGGACAGTCATATCTGAGATGACATGTGTACGCATGAAACGTCGCAATAAAGACGATATCTATGTGGTCGGAAAAGCGACGTCATGTGAAACGATGTTTGAGGGGGTTCATTGTTTGTCGTTCTCCCGACAATATAAAGTGGAAATTGCATCGAACGCACTGTTGAATTTGACCCAAATGTACTCGTGAGCTTACACAGTGGCCATTTTCGGGAGAGATTTCAACTAAGGAGTCATCATTTCAAAGAAACTGAGCATCTGCATACAACATGCTTAGACGCTGAAAGAAGGAGAGAATCCATACTTCTACATGGCTTTGTATTCACTGGACATCATGTATGCCAGAAATGTCTTTGCTGAAATGAACTTGAGCTACCATGCCTCAGAACTCTCGGTCCATGTATATTTCAGCGTCTTATGGGAGAACAGGTACAAAAAATCCTACTCCCTCATTTGTGATGAATTCATCGCTCGCATTCATTTCATCCTTTTCGAGAAAGAGTGTCCAATGCTATCGGTTGTGACAAAAAAGGTGATAGAAAAGGTCGGCCACTGGTATCTGGATGAGCGTGATACCTACATCAAAGTTTTCGGGGCCACCGGAGAACTATACCTTTTACGTATGCATGTCCCCAATTGACTAGTAGTGGGGGAGATATGCTACCAAACTATCATACAAGGCTACATCGCTACCCTGGTGAAAGACAATAATCAGGCATTTATACCTTATGGATTCCATATTGGTTTCTACTTGGTAAAATACACCACCCAAGCTAAGCAAGAAAGACCGAGTCAATTAGGGGTTTGATTCCAGACTGGTCGTTTCCACAAACATGACCCAAAGGGTATAGTTATGAAACATGCATCTCAAGTGTCATCCTGCTAGCCATACGCCCACGAAAAATTTGAAGACAAGGTCTTCACGAAAAATGCCTAGGATTGGGATGAATTTGTGTCAAAGATGGTCGACCCTAAGATGACCAGGTTCAGAGCCATGAACCTGGACAAAAAAATGGCGATCCTAGAACAATCAAGTCAAGAGGCCCTCCAGGCTAGAGAAGAAATGGTAGCGGTTGAAGTAGCAGTTCCCCTAGTAGCTACCGAAGCAAAAATGAATCCCCAGGTCGCTCGGTGCAAGATAGAGGTTTCCCCATGGTTCAAGATGCATGGTAGAGGGGGTTTAGTCATGTTATGACATGCGCAATGGATAATTGACCAGATGCAAGATGACCCAGACCTCATAAATATGGCAAGGATCCCTGCCGACAACCTGGATGAAATCTATACGGGACCAAGCAACCCTACATTCATAGACCTTGATGAGAACGCCATGTGGAAAATTTTTGTTTACTTATCTGCACTTTATCCATTATTTTTAGTTAATTTTATGTTATAAATAGGAGCATCGATCGATTAGTTAAGGGTCGATGGTTGTGGCAAGAAACTCTCATTTTTGGTTTTGTTAAGAACTATTTCGGAGCTGCCTTTAATTGAGAAGTCCTTCTGGACCAGAGACAAGTTTATGTTTTCATCAAATGCGTGTATGATTGGATGTGGAGAAGAACTATTTCCTATTCTGTCTCATGAATGTATGCAGTAACGAGTAAGAGATATTAAATCTATTGATAAGTTATCTGATGCAATGTTTTACAGTTCTTTCTTTAATGATGAAAATGAATCTTTGTGTCATTATGTGACTGATGATTAGAGTTGAGTGAATTATTTTTCTTGCCGTCATTTATAATGTGCATGTTTTCTTATGATAATTTGTATCTCAGTCAGTAATTGGAATATTCACATGGTTAACGTATTAGTACTAGGCTTTTGGTATACGATCATTGCCTGCACGCTAGAGTAAAGGGTTATCCCAAGCTCAACCTCTTCTCCAGTAGTTTAGTTTTTTCCCACTTTGTTACCTAGATGGTTTATACCGGATTTATCTTATATCAATCCTACCTAAGAGAAAAACACAAAAAAGAGAACTTATGAATTGGAGGAAAAATCCTTCACAAGAAAACGTAAAGCCCATCAATTAAACCGGATGGATCGCAAGATTTGGAGAACCATTCCACTATTAAACGCTGCAGAGTCTAATTGGACCTCGGTGGTGGGTTTGGTTCCTGTTTTTTATTTAAAGGGTTTTAGGACCCATCAACAAAATTTGGCGCTATAAGGAGGGCCTGAAGAATGAATGGTTGAATACATATTTCATATAATATTTCTGACAACCTGTAGATTCAAAACAACCCACATGCATGTCTATTCATTCCCAACACAAGCCACACACGTTGAGTACTCCTTAAACGAGTAACTCATCCCAACACGAGGAATAATGCTTGTTCCCTGATATACCTTATGCTCTTCCTCATGAGGAATTGAATCAATTCATAAGAATCACAAGAGAATATGCTCGACAGATCAGTGCGCTATCTTTAGCTCCGAAACTTCCTTGAAGAAAAAAACAAGCAGACCAGTGGTCGAAACCCTTGACCAGGTTTTTGTGCACACAGTAGAAGACCTAATAGATTTCACAATCAGTGAAATTGAACATCCTCTTAATTTGATCCCTGAAACGCTAGTCGGCAACGTCTCTGAGCCAGACGATTTTTCAAAAGAAGAAGGGTTTAACTCGGGATCTGAAGACATGGAAGATAACCATGACCATGATGAAGAAGGGGAAAAACCACCTCAGTATAATCAGCCTTGGTTGGCCAGGGATGCCTTGGCCATCCCTAGACGAGTACACAATCTTCCTCGACACCCAGAGAAGTTACTTCCTAAATTTGACCCCAAAACCTTAGGATTTCCTGAGGATCATATCAAGAAATTCATACTAGCTATCTGACTTATGAATGTCCAACATGTAGTTTTCATGTTTTTCCCCTATACTTTTGAGAATTCAGCTTCCACGTGGTATTTTAACTTGCCTATAGGATCTATAACTAGTTGGACGAAGTTTCAAAAAGACCTTTTAGATAAATTTATGGAAGAAACTACTAAGGGAGCTCTGATGGCTGAGTTGTTCACCTCCACCATGAGTTAGAAGGAAAGAGTCAAAGATTTTAATCAAAGATTCACTACCATCTTAAACAAATTCCATCCTGAAGATAAAACTACTTAGGAATTACAAATCGAAGTATATGCCAATGCTCTCCCAGCTTCTATTTCCATGTTTTTGAAGAGGGCTGCCAAATGAACCCTGGCTAAGAATTTTGAAGAAGGCAAAATGGTAGAGTTCCAAATGAAAGGATGAAAAGAAATTCAAGTCTTATTAGTTAAGAAAGAAGCTCAACCTCCTCCCTGGAGAGGACTATTTCTTACTAGACTCCCATGGAAACAAGAAGAACAAGCTCTTGAAAAAGGAAGTGGGGACATAGAGGAACTACAACACATGGTCAAAAAGATATCAAACAAAATCATAGACATGAAGAGAAGTGCAGGAGAGGGAAACCAAGGCCAAAGGCCTATAAGCCTTTCTTTAAAATGAATCCACCATTCAAATCAATTTAACCTCCCCCAGCCAACTTAAACATCAATCTGGGAAACATAGCGTCCGACTCTTTCTGCACCTATCACCAAGAGAACCACTCTGAAAGAGACTACCCTCAATGGGTGCATGCCATGAATTTGATGGCCAACCGATTTCTAGACGAAGTATCCCTGACCAAAAAATCAAGTGTGTCAACTATAAATATCGTCGATCAGGAAGAGGATGACCCACTGGAAGAAACAACCATGTTGATATGGGGTCATGACCTAGCTATGCCTTCCGTTGACCTGTTTGAGGTTCAAGAACCACCTGCAAAAGTCTTAGCTGTGAAAACACGAAGTAGGGGTCAACCTGTCTCAAACAACCTTACTAGTACCCAAACTTCGGGAATAAGATCAACTCTCGATCACCTGAAAGTACCTTTTTCTCCCCGAAGAAACCTTATAAACATCCATAGATGGGAATCTCCCAAGCTAGATTACAACATAGTAGAAGATTTGAAGAAGTTGAAGGCTAATATATCAGTTATGGACATATGTAGAATCCCTCAGCAAAAAGACTTCCTGTTACAAGCTTTGAAATCAGTAGAAAACCCTACGAGAAGCACTGATCCAGGAATAAATCTAACTCCCATATATCTAGGA
The DNA here is from genome assembly GCA_009831015.1 of Picea engelmannii. Lineage (NCBI taxonomy): Eukaryota > Viridiplantae > Streptophyta > Pinopsida > Pinales > Pinaceae > Picea > Picea engelmannii. The sequence continues at coordinate 402,899 of ML787817.1, read as the reverse complement.
AATAAACCAACTGTGAACGCTTGTTTTGAAAACAAGAAACGGAAACCTTTTGTCCTACCGTTCCTTTTAACATTCGAAGTCTTTAACATAAACCTCCATAACTTCTTGGTTGATTCAGGAGCATCCTCTAATGTTATGCCACTGTCTATTTGAAAAAAACAAAATGCAGTCCGTCTCAAAAGTGACAAACATGTAATACAACTAGACAGAACCCAGGTGAAGGTCATGGGAGAACTCAAAGATGTAATGATCAGAATAGTGACACATCCCAAATTTGTGCAAGTGATTGACATCATTGTAGTAGATATCCCAGAAGCTTATGGGTTATTGTTAAGCCGATATTGGTCTGAGAAGTTAAATGGATACTTTAGTATATACTGGGTGCACCTGTGGCTACCATTAAAGGGACACAAAAATATGATCAGAATTTATAGGGAAAGATATTTGAAACATATTGCCACTGACCTAGAAACCCTAAACGAACCCTCATCGAGAGAGTTCCCTGTGCTAGGAAATTATTCATGTGATTCCTACTTCGGGAAATTCTCCCCTCTCTCATCTGGTGTCCCTCTTACTCAAAATTCCGAAATGATTTTTCATGAAGAATTGCCGACGGCGGTGGAAGAAAATCTCTTCTGCCAGAAACCTTCATTAGAAATCACAGAACAAACAAAAAGAAAAAAGGAAAGTAATAGGAAAGAGGGAGTTGATACATTTTACCCACAAATTTGGACCCTATATTTTGATGGATCTAAATCACAAGAAGGGTCAGGGGGCATGGTGTATCCTTGTTAATCCGAAGGGCAAATGACATTTCTTGTCCTGTAGACTACAATTCAAATGCACGAATAACACTATTGAGTATGAAGCTCTAGTACAAGGGTTAAAGAAATCTATAGACCTTAACACCTAAGAATTAAAGGTTTTTGAAGACTCCAAAATAATTGTCAGACAGATAAGGAATACTATACATTGAAATTCTCCACATTTGAAAAATTACCAATAGGTAGTACACAGGCTAATAGAACTTTTTGAAGCTTTCAACATTACAACGATTCCCAGAGCAAAAAACACTCTTGTTGGTTCTCTGGCCACCGCTGCTTCAAGGCTATCAAGAGGATTATGAAGCTTCTCAGTTCACTGTGGAACTGCTATACAAACCCTCGGTGCCCAACAACATTTCTAATTGGAAGGTTTTTGAGGGAGACAAATAGATTATAAACATTTTGACCAAATAGGACAATTTTAAATATTTGGCCATTGACGATGAAGTATTCCAGGAACATTCAAATGAAACCAACCTTCATATAGATCAATCGACTAACAAATTGAAGTCTCACATGATAACGAAGGGAATATCTCATTTAGAAAACCTTTTTGACCTAAAAGAAAGATTTAAGGGGTCAGAAAATGTGAACACTGGCATGAAACTATAAATCTAGGAACCCTAGAAAACCCCAAGAATGTAAATCTCAGTAAGACAATATCTAAAGAGGAAAGGAAGGCCTATCTAAAACTTTTCAAACAATATCAATATGTCTTCGCATGGTCCTACCAGGATCTGAATACCTACGATACTCATATTATTCAACACACTATCCCATTAAAACCTGAAATGAAACCCTTTCAACATAAGCTCCAAAAGTATCATCCATCCTTGGAACCTCTCATGTGTTAGGAGTTAAAGAAACTACTCGATGCCAAGATCATTTTTCAAGTTAGACACTCCACATGGGTAGAAAATTTGGTTCCTGTGAGGAAAAAGTCTAGCAAAATTTGCCTATGCGTATATTTTAGAAACCTCAATAGAGATTTAGAAAGGACAAATACCCAGTCCCACCAATGGAGCAACTCTTGCAGACCGTGTTTGGCTCTGAGATTTTCTCTTTACTAGACAGTTTCTCAAGGTAAATCCAGGTTCTAGTTTGTGAAGAAGGTCGCTTGAAAACTACCTTCTGAACCAAGTGGGGAACTTTCGCTTATAAACACATGCCTTTTGGGTTAATCAATGCAAGAGAAACCTTCCAGAGGGCCATGGATGTATCATTTCGGGGACTAATCAACAAGTGTGTAGTAGTGTACTTGGATGACATGATTGTGTATTCATAGAACATAGAATATCACATCCAACACTTAACCCAGATTTTTGAAAGGTGTAGGAAATACGACATATCCTTAAATCCTAAGAAAACTATTTTTGATGTTGAGGAAGGTAAATTGTTAGGCCACATCATATCTCAAGCAGGCATTCACATAGACCCAAAAATAATTAAGGCTATAGCTCAGCTTCCGTTACCTCACAACAAGAAGGCTATGCAGTCGTTCTTCGGGATAATCAATTTTGTGAGGAAGTTCACTCCCGATTTTAAGAAAACTATCAAACCCCTACAAAAATGATCTACAAGGATGTTGATTTTAAGTGGGATGATGAACGGAAGAAGGCTTTCAAAAATATTAAAACTGCAATCTCTCAAGCCCCAGTGCTGCGAAGTCCCAATTTCAACAAAGATTTATTCCTCTATACTTTCGCCTCTGACCAATTGTTAGTCATAGTATTAACTCAGACGGATGATGACAAAAATGAAGCTCCAACATCGTTCATGAGAAATAACCTCCAAGGTGACGAACTTAATTATCCTGCTATAGATAAACAAGCTTATGCAGTTTATAAAGAAATTAAACATTTCAGATCTTACATCCTCAAGAACCATACGAAAGTAATCATGCCTCACCCCTCAGTCCGATCCCTATTTACGCAATAGGAGATGGGAGAAATAAGAGGGATTTGAATGGCAGTAGTCCAAGAATTTGATCTAGATATAAAAACTGCTAAATTGGTTAAAGGACAAGGGTTATGCAAACTGGCAGTTGAATCTCAAGACCAATTAAATGAAGACCCCGGATGGGAGAATGAAATGTCATTATGGTGTGGTGAAGCTTCATACATTTACCTAGGGAAAGAGTCTTGGTATGAGAAACTGACTTATCTCCTACACCATGGGACTTGTCCAAAAAACCTCAACCCTAGGGAAAGGAGAGCTCTCAGGTTAAAATCCGCACAATATGACCTCATAAATTTGGTACTCTTATGAGTTAATTATGATGGGGTACTTTTGAGATACCTCGAACGTGAAGATGCAGATAAAGTTCTAAAGGAGCTTTATGATGGGCCTATTGATGGACATTTTGCAGGATACACCACTACTCATAAGATACTGGGAGCTGGTTATTATTGGCTCACTTTGTTCAAGGACGCTCACACATACGCTAGCAACTGTAAAAATTTTCAAATAAGCGCTAGGAGGGAGAAGAGAGAAATTGCCCCACTCCAACCGGTGGTTGTTTCTAGGCCTTTTGAGCAATGGGGTTTAGATATCATAGGATTTATTACACCAAGATATTCAAAACAACACAAGTACATACTTATTGACACCGATTATTTCATGAAATGGCTAGAGGCCATCCCCCTGACTGGATTATTGACCACCAAGAAATCGACTGCGTATATGGGCTACCCAATTAACAATGCAAGGTTATTCATTTAAATAACACAGGAAGTGACTAGATATCAAACCAACATGACCGTCGTATGACCAACTTGGTGATTTTGTACCCCATTTTTTGTCGACAGTAAACAACCCTTCAACAATAACCTAGCAATAAACCTGACAAGCCACACCAGTGGTCTATATCAACCTTCAGACCTGTAGAGTTAAGTGTTTTCTCTTTGAAAAAAAAAAGAAATAAATCTAGAGCCGACTCATTCCAATGGTCAAAAACTCTGAGACCAACGGTGCATACATAGAGAGAACCACAAATTATTCATGAATAGGTAACAAATACCGCAACATGAGGGCTATAACAGCGGAGTGAGGCTGCAACTCAACCAGTAAATATATTTAACACACACAGGGTATAACCCTAGTGGATCTCAATCAAACAAACACAACACTGAGGTGAAGACAGGTCCGAGTAAGAACATGAAACCCACTACACGACCCTTATTTGTGAAATCAACCAATTCCCAAGTGAACATAGCACAGTGCCTTCAACCATTAAAACTCATAAAATCCAGAGACTGGATATAGTGATGCAAACGCGTGAGGAAAACCATCCAACCAAGACCAAAAAAAACCCTCCAACTAAACCAACAAAGATCACAGAAATCCCCTATGGCTGCTAATTCCCAGGATGACCAATATGAATTCAAGATTATTGCAGAAAGAACCATTAATGCTTTATTCCAAATCACAATTTTTACACAGTTGCAACAGTTCAGGAAAGAACAAACTCATACACCCGAGCCAATAATAATTTCATAACCAGAGAAGACTCATGAATGGCCAAACAAAAACATACCTATAATCGAACACATTAAAACGCAATTTGACCGAGCGGTTCCTCTCTGCTAAGAAATCGAAGCATAACCACAACAACAAGGTCTAACAATAGCCTAACTAAGGTGGTGACTAACGGAAGGAGTAAGGATGACGTGCAGTAAATGCACGTCGCCTCCACCCACAGTCAATTAAATTCAATAGTACATGCCATCCATTAATCTACCAACAATTCATTTAAACCATGCATCAAAAATTGCATCTATTACTTGTCAAATGTGCCACCCACATCATTCCTTCCATTCCAACTTGACCATATTGCATATCAACTATATGATACAATAAACCATGCATATAATTTTCACCAATAGGGCAATCAACATCAACCTGTACCATGGAATAATCACCATGCATATCTACTATGTAACTCAAATAAAATTGCATAGCCATTAACTTAATAGCTAGGATAACAATACCCCATTTAAAATCGATGCATGTAGTATAGTATATAGCATAGTTTAAATTTTTCCATTTCCATTTATTATGTTTCTTTTCATTTCTTTCCAATTCCTTGGTTGTGTTATTGCTAACATGTTTAATGTGTAGGTCTCTTTGCAATAGATCGAATAGCATATTGCAGTGCCCATAAGGATAACATAGGCTGTAGTAACCTAAACAACCAATACTTCATAAGCCCAATCCATAGCCAATAAAAACAAGATCTCACCACCATGTAAGCAGTGTCGAATAATAGCTTGACATCAAATAGACACAAGACCTCATCTCCAATCTACAAGGGGGTCCCACCTACTAGTATTATTTAACTTTTAAAATAGTAGGCTTTAGCAACACTTTGTGGGAAAAACTTCATTGGCGTTTTTTAATCGTCAACAAACTGGCGACTCCATAGGGAAATTTGTGTTCAATAGATTTAGAACTCAGAACTAATGGTTTCACAGACCAAGAACGACAGGTCCAGAACATATAACTAGGAAGATTATGCAACATGGGGAAATGAGCAAATTTAATGGAAATATGACCGAGAATTTGGGAATAATTCATGAAAAGTGTTAAGTATGAGGGTTTTTACCACTGTATGCATAGTCCATCGACTAGAATGTTCTCTTTAACTTTTAAGGAGGAAAATTTTCAGATTTTCTCTTAAAAATATCAATGGATGAAGAAATGGAAAGAAGAAGCGGGAGATAACCAATTCTTAATAAGACAACAGTGGAAATATATAACAATTTCAAGGGTTCTTCAGAGAAGACATCATAATAGTTGTGTAAGCTTGATTGTTATTGACTAACAATGCTTTGCAGGAGTGTCATTGTGGCAGATATGATCCGACATCTTACTCTCTACTGAAACTAAAAATATGACCAAATACAAAATCCAACAGAATAAAATTGCAAAAAATTAAAATAGCATAAATAAAGTGACAGAAAAGTAAAAGCAGTAGGAAATGCTTAAAAAAAAAAAAAAACCAACTACTATAAGAAGGAAAAAAAAATGAAAAATTGAAAATAGAGCTAGACTACTAAAATACAGGAAATCTAGACAGCATTAGAGCTTTTCAAGTTGGTTCCATGTAATGCTTTAAGTGAGAACTGTTAGTATTGTAGGAAAACAATCGCTCCTACAAATATTTTAGAATGTAAGAATTTGTACATACGACAAAAGTGATCTTGAAAGGACCCAACCATAATTTTTGAAATTTTGAATGCCTTCCCCTATCGGCGTAAGCCGAATCCCATAGCAGAACTTTTTCATTGACCTTGAACTTGACAGTTTTGATGCTCTTGTTGAAATATTTCTTAATAGTTTGTTGTCTCCTTTTAATATTATCCAAAGAAAACATCCTTTGTTCTTCCAAAGCTAGTAGTGCATTTACCCTTTGTGAAACATCTGAAGAATTTAATTCTTCGATCTATAGAATCAAACTTAAGGAAGAAAGTTCCAGATCAGTTGGCAAGAGGGTTTCTTGACCATAAACCAGCTGAAAAGGAGTACAACCAGTGCTTACTTTTGGGGTAGTTCAATCTGCCCAGAGGGCATAAGTGAGGAGAGTGTGCCACTGACGAGGCTTATCTTCAATGAGCCTTTTGATGATTCTTACCAGATTTTTTTTGGTAGAATCGGCTTGTCCGTTTCCTTGGGGATAATAAGCTAATGAGGTGAAATGTTTAACCCCCAACTTGGCTAAAAACTGAGTCATCTTAGCAGAAATGAAAGCGGGACCATTGTCTGTAATAATTTCCAATGGAAGACCAAATCTGGAAAAAATATTATTTTCAAGGAAAGAAATTACCTGATCGTCTGTGGAATGCTAAAGTGAGACAACTTCAACCCATTTTGTAAAATATTCTATGGTTGTCAGAATAAAACTTGCCCAGCTAAAGAAGGAGGATTAATAGGACCAATAAAATCCAATCCCCACTTTGAAAAGGGAAAATATGGCAAGACAGGTTGTAATGGCATGGCTGAAAGGCGTTATTTCCCAACAAATTTTTGGCACTTGTCACAAGACCTCGAAAAAACATAAGAGTCGTGAAAGATCGAAGGCCAATAATATCCTTTTCTAGTAATCTTGAAAGCAGTGATTTTTGCAGAGAAATGACCTCCTACATGAATGACAGAGCTTGAAGAACCATGAGCTTCTTGCAACAATTTCTATGCATCTTCATTGTTTACACAACGAAGCATCACACCATCAACAAATCTTCGAAATAAGAAGTCTCCTATAATGACATATCTTGCAGATTCAAGACAGAGTCTTCTCCTTTGATGAGTGTCTAATCTATCTAGATATCTCTGGTTCTGTAAATAATAAACCAAATGCCTCTACCAAGGATGCTCAGACATAGGGAGGATCTGTGTGATGTCCTGTTCCCAAGAGTAGGCCAACAAGGAGTGACTTAGTAGTCTATGTGTTCCCGTAGAATATAGTCTGGAACAAACAGGGAACAAAAGTTAGAAATAAGGGTGATTTGGTGGCTAAACGATGAATTAAGCCAAAAAGCATAGGAAAAGTCACTTAAGCCTAAGTCAACGAAAAATTAGAACGAAAAGGTGCTAAAGGGGGAATTAATTAATTAATTATTCACATTAGGAGTAAAATCACATAGCTTAAGTGAGGTCAATGGTGAATTAGATCGGGAAGAGTATAAAGGGAGGAATTCGACCTAATTCCTCATTATGCATTGTTATGATTTGATGTTGAGAGTTCCCAGAGGAGGAAGAGATTTGACTTCTACTGTTTTGTGGATTTCTGGAGGAAACCACCCCCATTGATAGGTTTCAGTGTTGAGAGACACACCCTAGCCCATCAGAGATACCATCCAGGTATTTCACCGTGCTATTCAAGAGTATCCAGTTATCAGTGTTGCACAACTCAGCCAGTGGGGGCGCGAGTGAGATAGAGGGTTTGTGTAGATGCATGATATCAGAGCTTGAATTGTAGTTTCCTTCCGACCTAATTGAGATCCAGCTAGGGCGCATAGATTGAGACACTTTCCATCAGATTCAGATGGTGGAATCCTTAAGAGCATATCATTCATCCATTTAGGGAACAACTCTTTTGGAAGGATAGTTGGGGTTATAGACAGAGCATCAGGGAATATCTGGGGAAACCCTTCCGACCCAGTTCCACATTTGGCGAGGTGGTCGTTTTGAGTCCTATACCAGTCGATTCCATTGGTGGAATCATTTGGGGCACATCCAAAGAGCTAGGAGGTGCACAGACCCCCAGGGGACGAGAGCACGTAGGTGATGAATATGTCACTTACAATAGGTGCAAGGAAAGAAGGCCTAGGCCTGACTTTCCTCCTTTCCCTCCCAGTTTAGAGGAAGAGGAAGAGGTACACAGAGAAGTAGAGAGAAGGGCAGAGCATGAGGTTGAGCGAGAGGAAGAAAGGATGTTAGGAGACATATATGAGCGACTAGAGGGCAATGGTAAGGTCCAAATGGAAGTAGAGGCCACCTTCATACAGGTTATCAGTGATATGTTGGTCAGTCAGTAGACCATGTCTCAGTCCTTGCCTCAGGTGGCTAATAGATTGGCTATGGTGAGAATGCCGAGCACACAATCCCCACATGCAACACAGGGGAACTTAGGGGCAGGTAGTAGACCCCAGTCACCCACTCGCACATACACCTCTACGAGTAGGATTCCCCGACCTTTGTTTCCTAGTTTCCAGAGGGCACCCCTAGTAGCAACACAAATGCCAATAGCACAGAGACCAACCACTCACGCAAAGGAAATTGTAGAGTATTGAAGGGAGTATGCATCATTGGACCATGACTTCCATTAGGATATGACCTTAGTCGAGTATTGTGGACTCAGACTCATGAACCGCCCCAAAGAGCTACAGAGAGGAGGGTCACAATAGAAGCAGGGCATAACATTGAATTCATCCAAAAATTTGGTAAAATCACCATACCTTCTTTTGACGGATCATCCAAAAGCACCGTTATAGCTTGGGTACATAAGCTAGACACCTACTACAAGCTCAACTAGATTACTGAGTCAGAAGCCATCAGTTTCTCTTCCTTGCACTTGGAGGGTGAGGCACATGAGTGGTGGTATCATGGATTGGTGACATTGGGCCACAGTCACATCACATCCTATAGATATTTCACAAAGAGACTCATGGATAGATTTGACAGGAGGGATCCAGAGATCCATTTCAAAGATGTTGCCCAGTTGAGACAAACTGACACAACAAAGACATTCATCTCAGAGTTTCATAGGGTAGCAGTGGTAGTGACAGATCATGTTATTCACAAAAGGGATCACATAACCCTTGAGAGGATAGGTGAAGGCATACCGGCCTCACACCTTGCAGGATGCCATCCGACACACTAGAGATTTGGCGGACTCCATGCCAAAAAATAAACCCTTTACCAAACCCTTTGTACCATAGAGGGACAAGGATCAAAAGAATCCTCAAAGGGAATGGAAGGTTAATCCCAAGCTAGATGATGATATGAGACGGGAGTTGATGAGGAAGAATATTTTCTTCTCTTGCAGAGACCCTTGGGTCCTAGGTCATAGATTCCTGGGAAAGGGACAACTCCACTACATTGAAGTGGAATTAGACAGTGAGGAGGAGGATGAGGATATTGGGGCATGGGAAGACAATGGTTTAGAGGATGAGACCACTCAGGAGCTAGATTAGTAGTCGAAGAAACCTTAGATACAGGTAGGGGCACAGGCCAAGGAGGATACAAAACCTCATAGAGAGGTGAAGGGGGGAACCAAAGCCACCCTTTCAGGAGTACCCAGGTACAACACTTTCAGGCTCAAGGGCCTTGTATAGGGGCAATGCATGATAGCCTTAGTTGATGGTGGGGCCACCCACAACTTCATAGATGCATCCTTAGTAGCCAGGAGGGGGTTACACATTGAGGAGTTTGAGGGATTCCATGTAGAAGTGGCAGATGGATACAAAATGACATGTTTGGACATGATCACAGACCTAGAGGTCAAACTAGGCAACTACACCTTGACATACACCTTCTATGTAGTTGACCTATCATATATGGATGTCGTGTTCAGGGTACAGTGGTTATATTCATTGGGGGAGATAGCGTTCAACTATCAAACATTGACCATGAGCTTTAGAGATACCATTGGATCGAGAGTTGTGCTTAGAGGCATGTCTACAGGGGCACCTTGATCCGCATCGGTAAAGAGGATGGAATGAATATTTCATCACGGTGATGTGGTTTACGTAGCATAATGTTTGATCACCACGAGGAAGGATTCAGAGGGTAGGGATAATTACCACCCATAGATCAGAGAGCTTTTTGGTCAGTATGAGCCAGTATTTGGGTCGATACCACCAACGAGACTTCCCAATAGGGGATTTGAGCACCCGATTGAGTTAGAGGCAGGGGCTACACCAGTGATCACAATGCCCTATAGGCACCCCAATAAATTCAAGGACGAGATTGAGAAAGCAATCAAAGAATTTCTTGCAATGGGTCACATCAGGCCCAACATGAGTCCTTTTTCATCTTTAGTCGTTCTAGTACTGAAGAAGGATGGCACGTTACAGATGTTCATCGATTACAGAGCACTCAACAAGAAAACAATCAAGAATCGGTACCCCATCCCACACATATATGAGATGATGGACGAGTTACATGGGGAAATTTTATTCACTAAAATCGATCTATGGTCAGGATACCATTAGATCAACATCAGGGAGCAGGACATTGAGAAGACAACATTTTGATGCCATTTTAGACAATTTGATTTCTTGGTCATGTCGTTTGGATTGACCAATGCACCAACCACTTTATAGGATAGTTGAGGAAGTACCTTTTGGTATTCTTCGATGATATACTGATCTACAACAAGACATAGGATGAGCATTTGGCACATTTGGGGGAGGTCTTGGATATTATGTAGGCACAATCATTATATGCCAAGGAGTCCAAATGTGAATTTGGCATGAGAGAACTATTGTACTTAGGGAATATCATCAAGGATCATGGAGTACGGGTTCATCAAGAAAATATTAGGGCCATTTTGGATTGGCCAACTCCCAAGAACCTCACAGAGCTAAGAGGATTCTTTGGGTTATGCAGTTACTACAGGCGGCTCGTCAAGGGATTTTCACATTTGGGAGCACCACTCACAGACTTGACCAAGAAGGGTGCTTTTCATTGGATAGAGGAGTCACAACAGACATTTGACAAAATGAAGGAGGTTATGATCACATGCCCTGTTCTATCCCTTCTAGACTTCTCGCGGCTGTTTTTCTGAGAGTGCGACGCATCAAGGGTGGGGATTGGAGAAGTTTTGATGCAAGGGGGACACCCCATTGTGTTTTAGAGAAGTAATCTCAATGATTTAGAGAGACTCTATCCCATTTATGACAAGGAAATTCTAATGATCATGCATGCCTTAACCAAATTCAGGCAATATCTAGTAGGCAATAGATTTGTAGTGAAGACTGATCATAACAGTCTCAAGAATTTCCTAGATCAGAAAGACGTCATCGAGAGACATCAAAAGTGGGTCTCAAAGATCCAAGCCTTTGACTTTGAAATTGAGTATGTCAAGGGAAAAAGGAATATCGTAAAATATGCCTTGTCCAAGAGGCTAGTAGGATGTTCGATGATGGACATTTGTACAGATTGGAAAGCTCATTTGTTGGTGGAGTACTCCAAAAACAAATTTTCTTGTGAGGTGATGGATGGACAGGTGATTGATGATATATACCTGGTTCTTGATGACATCATTTTCTACAAGGACTAGATCTACCTGGTTCCATAATCTACCCTGAAGGGGAAAATTCTGAAGGTGTGTCATGATTCGCCTACAGCAGGGCATCAGGGGTACTTCAAAACATATAGGAAGATCATGGAGAGATTCTCATGGAAGGGTCTCAAGGATGATGTGATGAAATGCATCCATGAGTGCACGACTTGTCAACATAACAAGTCCAAGAAGACACACCCCACAGGGTTGCTACAAACTCTACCCATTCCAGAGCAGAAATGGGAGAGAATTTCTATGGATTTCATTACAGGCCTTCCTCAAGTGCAGGGAAGGGACTGTATATTTTTGGTGGTTGACAAGCTAAAAAAATTTGGACATTTTGTTTCCATACCCATGGACTACAAGGACATACAGGTAGCAGAGTTGTTTTTTAGGGAGGTATTCCAATTGCATGGTTTACCCAGGCAGATAGTCAGTGATAGAGATGGGCGCTTCATTAGAGTGTTTTGGCAGGAGATTTTTAGGTTGACAGGCAGAGAGCTAGCTACAAGTACCAGCTACCACCCATAGATAGATGGAAAAACAAATATCATCAACAAATGGGTGGAGGGGTATCTAAGGAACTATGTGGGGGGGAAACAACACACATGGGTGAGATGGTTACACATGGGTGAGTATTTCTACAACACAACTTACCATATGTCTATCAGGATGTTACCATTTAGGGCATTGTACAGATACGATTCACCCTCCTTTGTGGAGACTGTGTTTGGGGACATTAGGGTTCCGAGGGTCAAAGACTGGGTGGAGGAGAGTCATAGGATTCTATAGGTAGTGAGGGAGAACTTGCAGATGGCTCAGAACTAGCAGAAGATCTATGCAGACCAACACATATTCAAGCGCAATTTTGGGGTAGGGGATTTGATTTTTCTGCGATTAGAGCCATACAAACAATCCTCCTTGAAGAGGAGCAAAGCAGAGAAGACGAAGCCAAATTTTTATGGGCCATACTGAGTCATCAGGAGGATAGGAGAGGTGGGATACAAGCTAGAGCTACCAGGCGGTAGCAAGATTCATAACATGTTGCACGTCTCTTGCCTTAAAAAGGTCCTGGGACACCATATTAGTATTTCAGAGGAGTTTCCACCCTTGGATGAGGAGGGCCAGCTGGAGCTAGTGACGGAGGAGGTACTAGAGCAGAGAGAGCATAGGCTAAGGACAAGGGTCATCGGGGAGTGCTTGGTTAGATGGAGGGGTCTTCTAGTGGAGGATGCCACATGGGAGGGAGAGCATATTTTGCAGCACCCAGGATTGATGTTGCTTGAAGACAAGCAATCTCGGGAAGGGAGGATTGTGATGTCCTGTTCCCAAGAGTAGTCCAGCAAGGAGTGACTTAGTAGTCTATGTGTTCCCGTAGACTATAGTCAGGCACAAATAGGGAACAAAAGGGAGAAATAAGGGTGATTTGGTAGCTAAATGATGAATTAAGCAAAAAATCATAAGAAAAGTCACTTAAGCCTAAGTCAATGAATAATTAGAATGAAAAGGTGCTAAAGGGGGACTTAATTAATTAATTATTCACCTTAGGAGGAAACACCTAGTTTAAGTGAGGTCAATGGTGAATTAGATCGGGAAGAGTATAAAGGGAGGAATTCAACCTATTTCCTCATAATGCATTGTTATGATTTGATGTTGAGAGTTCCCATAGGAGGAAGAGATTTGACTTCTATTGTTTTGTGGGTTTCTGGAGGAAACCACCACCCTTGATAGGTTTCGGTGTTGAGAGACACACCCTAGCCCATCGGAGATACCATCCAGGTATTTCACCGTGCTATTCAGGAGTATCCATTTATCAGTGTTGCGCAACTCAGCCAGTGGGGGCGCAAGTTAGATAGAGGGTTTATTTAGTTGCACAAGATCAGAGCTCGGATTGCAGTTTCCTTCCGAACTTGTTGAGATCTAGCTAGGGTGCATAGATTGAGCAACTTTCCATCATATTCGGATAGTGGAATCCTTCAGAGCACATCATTAATCCATTTAGGGTGCAACTCTTTTGGAAGGATAGTTGGGGTTATAGATGGAGCATCAAAGAATATCTGGGGAAACCCTTCTAACCCAGTTCTGCATTTGGCGAGGTGATCGTTTTGAATCCTATAACAGCCAATTCCGTTGGTGGAATCATTTGGGCCACATCCAGAGATCTAGGAGGTGTGAAGACCCCTAGGGGACGCAATCCAGAGCATCAGATAACATATATGTCATCCAATAGTCACTGGTATCATTCTAGAGGCTAGAGTGCTTCTATTGGGATGGTTTCTAGCTCATTCCAATAGGTATAACCTTCCGGACGAGTTTTCCAGTTTGTAGTAGTTACCATGCTTTTCCAGAACCACCGATTTTGTCGATCTATCTGTGCATGCATCAGATCTTCCTTCATCTTCTTCTCATGGGTATTTTATGTTATTTTCTTATATTCGAATGACGATCCATGATATATAACTGAAGACTATCTTCTATATTTCCAGTATTTCATTGTATTTCCATGCTTGAATCTCATAATACATATTATTGGGCGGTTGATGTTCCTTATTTCTGCATGCATCATATATATATTGTTTAAACCATAATATATAGCATGCACATGCAACAACCATAAAACATCTCCAGCACATAACTAAATCGCATCCAGAAACCCCCAGAGTATCAGATCTGAAGATAAAATGCATTAAGAAACCCCCTGTGAATCAGATCTGTGAGACATAACACTAGATTCGTAGTAGATATCCTGATCAACAGGATCATGGATATTTCAATCTGATCATCAATGTAAAAGGGAGATGAAAGGGAACTATCTTCTTCATCAATTTCTTCACCATTCTCAACATACTGAGCCAAGTGAAGGGCTAGGTCATGTCCCCTGATGGTGGTAGAAGTCATGATATTTAAATCATGCTATTGGATCTTGGCAAGAAAATGTGAAAGATTCCCTCAAAGATAAGTCAGTGAGAGAAAAAAATTGACAGCAGGTAAACGGAGTTTTACCAACGTGTGCTTACCTAAGATGTAATGGCGAAATTTTTCAACGGCCTTAACAAGATAAAAATCATGTTTCTCAATAAAAGAGTATTTAAATTCATCATCATACAAACTTTGACTCATATAAGCCACATGTTTTTCATTTCCTTGGTCATCATTTTGCATAAGGACAACAAAAACTGCCTCCTCAGTGGCATTAGTATATATCGTGAATTCTTTCTCAAAATCCAGCTTCACAAATACCGGTGCGGAACTGATTTCTTTCTTAATCCCTTCAAAATCATTTTCGACATCATCTGTCCAAGAAAAATAATGATCTTTCTTAAGAATATTATAGATTGGCTTGACCATCACCGCAAAATCTAGAACAAACCTACAGACGAAGTTAATAACCCCCATAAAGGCTTGAACTTCTTTCTTGGAAGTGGGAGCAGGAAGATTAAGGATAGCAACAATCCTTTCAGGGTCAATGCTTATTCCCTAATCAGAGATGATATGTCTAAGTAGATTCCCCTCCGTAACATAAAAAATGGACTTGGAAGGATTTAGAGAAATTCCAAATTTCCTACATCGCATGAGAACTTTACTCAGATGACCAAAATGATCTGATTAGATTTTGGAGTAAATTGTTAAGTCATCAAGGTAGATCTGAATGATCTTACTAATCAAATTGTCAAAAGCTAATTGCATAGCTCTTTGAAAAGTGGCACCTACATTAGATAAACCAAAAGGCATACGTTCATAAGCAAAGGTACCCAAACGAGTGATAAAGGTGTTTTTATATTTATCTGCACTTTTACCTTGATTTGATTGTAACCAGAAAACCCGTCAAGTAAGGACATCATCTGTGACCCTACAACTTGCTGCAAAATCATTTCCATGTTAGGGAGAGGGAAGTGATCTTTTATACTAACTCAATTTAATGCACGAAAATCAACACACAATCTGTTCTAACCAGTTGTTTTCTGAACAGGAACTATATTTGAAACCCATTTAGAATATTTGACCGGAAAGATGATTCCAGCCTTCAAAAGTTTTTCCAACTCCTTTCAAATAGTTTCTTCTAGTGCAAGGTTGATAGGTATTTGTTTTTTCCTGACTGGTTTTATGCCTTTTGGAATGGGGATGGCATGATGTATAAGGCCAGGATCAAAACCACGAATATCCTCATAATACCAAGAAAAAACATCTTGAAATTCACCAAGCAACTTGGCAAACTTCTCTTTCTCTTCATCTAAACATTTGGAACCTATTTTGACGTTCTTTGGAGTCTCGGGTGTCCCAATGTTCAAGGAGATGGTTTCACCCACCTTCCTTTTCAAATCTTATTCCTTTTGTTTCTCCTTGTTGCCTACATCACTCGAACAAAATGAACTCTCTAGAGGAGTCAAACCTTTAGGAATCTTGTTATCTTTTATGGATATAATTTCCTTAGTCTTAAAAGGTTCATTTTGAATAAAAGCACAAATTCTTTCATCGTTAGGGAATACTTGCCAAGATTCTATATTGTCAGGAATATGTGGATGATATAGGGATTGAAAGGTAGAATCAGGTTCATGTGGAAGAAGTTTTCGATTAGGAGAGGCTGCAAAAATTGGTAACCGATCAACCATTGAGTTTAACTCTCTCTTAACACAAGTGATGTTGAAAGATAAAAGGTTCAAGATAATTGCCCAAATAGTTTGGGTGTACCGTTTCATCAACTTGTTGCTAGGAGAGTAAATTTTATGCACAAGATTGACAACAAGCTCAGAATCCCCAAAAATTGAAAGGTGACCACAACCAAGATTATAAGTGTTTTCAATGCCTAATAACAAAGCTTCGAAATTAGTGACATTGTTAGTGAAAGGGAACTCTAACTGGTAAGAAAAATTATGGATTTTTCCTATACGAGAAATCAAGATAATGCCAACTCTGTTACCTTCATTTGAGCATGAACCATCAAAGTGCATGTGCCACATGCCATCATCTAAATCGATTTGTTCCATGGGAGTGTTATCTTCCTTGGAAAAGATGGAATACACTCCTAAGTCCTCTTCGATATAGTTTATGTTAGGTTGTGGGACACTCTCTATGTAGGGTGATATCCTTCCTTCTCTAAGTACTATAAAAAAAAATTCGTTCCAGGTAATAGATAAATGTGTTCCTTCGAGTGAGAGATATCCACCCATTGAGGCTTGCCAATCTCTTCCTAAGATGATTGAGTAATTTCTTATTGGCATATCAATTACCTGAATATTGAGGGCCGTCCTTATTTCAGAATGAGCACACAAACTAAGGTTACATATTTAATCTCACCTATGGTCTTTTGTTGTAGACTATTATAGGAGAGCATGTTTCTGGCATTTTCATTTGTACAAGACAAGCCTATCTCTTCCATAATAATCTTCGACATCACACTTGGACCCGAACCACCATCAATGAGGCAACAATGGGCAATATTATCCATGATATTTACAGAAATATAAAAAGGGGGATAGTTTATAGGGTATCTAAAGTTATGTACACCTACTTTATTTACAGAAGAATCCTCTTTGTTTACCTCTTCAAAAAGATTTTCTACAACGAAATATTTTCCATCCATGAATTGTTTCATATGAATCTGTTGTTCAGGGATGGCAACCATGTCTAGGAGGGTCACATCTTCTTTGATGTTGGCCAACTGGTTCAAGATATTTTATTTGGAAGAGGGGAGAGGAGGGGTGATTCCTTGATTCTCGAGAACCTTAGGAAACTGGACAGTTGCAGCGAGTGAGGATGAGCTAGGGGTAGAAGAAGTGTGGGGAGAATCAAATTTTCCCTTGGAAGCATAAGCTTTGTTTCTAGTATTGATGACTATGACATCCTCTGGCTCCACAAAATCTAGGACAATGATATTAGCTTTTGTTCTTTTACCAAAGATATTATCTTTGGCACTCTTCTTTACCTCACATGTGGTTTCCTTGTGGTGTTCCTTGCAAAAGTTACACCAACTCCGAGGCAGGATAAGTTTAGGTTGTAAATTGTTCTCAACTAGATTTCTAAAGAGGGGTGCAGAAGAGGATGAAGCTCCAGGGGTGAGAGGGGAGACTGTGCCCTTTCACTTGACTTCTATCATACAATTGTTCATATATTGTACTAGCTGCAAGAGGGAAGACATGTCTATCTATTTAACCGATTCTCCCTGGGGAAGACCTGTTCTTTCAAGCTATTCTTCATACTTTGAGAAAGTATGCAGAGAAGAACCGATATGATCAATGAATTTTTCCTCAAGCCTATGACAGTAGGGAGAAGGAAATGCATTGTAGTAATGCATGGAAGCGACTTGGTTCTGAGGGAGGATAAGTTCAAGGATTTGGTTGTATAACTTGGTGAAACACAAATTGAAAGACTTGATGGTCTCGCCCTCCTTATAGGTGACGTTATTGTATTCCCTTAACATCTCGGTGGGGATTTTGGATTGCCCATAAGTGGATCATAACCAATATATTAAATCCTCCCAAGTAGACAAAATCTTAGGAGGAATACCAAATAAATCGGCCACAACCTTTCCTTCTAAGGAATTGATGAACAAGCACATGCAAGTGTCATTGTTGATGTCCCCTATGTTATGAAAATCATTAGAAAATGCCACCAGGTGTTCGTTTGTACTAACAGTGTTATTTCCTGGAAAATTAGGCAGGTTCTCTTTAAACTTCAGAAGTGGACAAGTAGCAAGTTCTAGGTTAAGAGGAGAGGACACATGCCACGGGGTATTTGTGGCGTCTTCTTCGAACTAAAAAATACCATATTTTTTAATGAATTTGGTGGAACTTGTGGTATATTGTACATGGATATGGTGGCTATATAATCTACCAATCAATGAGGATGATGAATATTGGAAAGATGGATCACTTCTAGTGCCATCAGAGCCACCACTAGATGCCATCTTGTGGATGATAGATGAGGGAAAGAAAGACGAGCTGGATGAATCAGATAAAGTTCTCCTTAGAGAATTTTGTTGGGCAGCTAACACAATGTTTCTTCTTCCTATTTTGGAAATAGGATTGATTTCAGGTGACAAGCCTCTTCTTCTTCTAGAAGCACGAGAATCTAAGGACATGAAAGAAAGGCCAAAACTTTGAAAAAACAAAAGGGTCACTGTTGATTTGTAGGCTGTCTACATCTAACTTCCAATTTTTCTTGAGCACTAATATCTCGTTCAATTGTTGCCCAAGAATGGTTAAGCTCAACACGAGTGTTGACAATGTCTAAGATGGTATTAAACATATTTAAAGCAATGTTGTTCTGGTCTTGGAGATTGGGCTCAAGATTGGGCTGCCTTGCAACGGGAACAGTCATTAAGAGTAAAATAGTCAAAGAATCAAATTAAGAAAAGAAAGATGTATTGATGAAAATCGAGTATAAAAAATAACCGGAGAGATATCGAAGATCTCCCCAGTATGGTTGCCAAATAAATGTTGAGGAAAATATATGAAATGATCCTACTCAATCACTTTCATATTCTGTTTGGCTAAACAAAAATAGAAGGAAATATCACGCTATGTTTATAGCCAACAAAAGTAAAATCCTAACTCACAAGTATTAATTACAAGTGCTTAGGTTAGTATTTTATCAACAAAAAGCTTGCTGGAAATTTACTTTTTATGTAATTTTATGAATATAACAGTTGTTAAAATAAATTTAAAGCCAGAAGTAAAGATACCAATATGATAATCAAGACAGATGAGAAATAATGAAATCCTTTATTTCATTCCAATTCACCAAAGAGTCATTTTCTTTACAAAATCTCATACAGAAATCTTGGACCAAAGTCAAACTTAGACATCCCCGATGGAACATACAAAAGGACCTCTGACAGAAAACCAAAACTAAACTCTAAAAGTTGCATCATCTTGCCATAGATTTCTACCCACTCGACTCTGCACTATAGCCTTTTTCAATCATGAAAACTAATTCACAAATAGACAAGTCTACATAGAGTATCAAAGATAGATCAACACCCCTGAAAAACAAGTGTCTGAATGATGTGATTCAGCCCTGAATATTGTTGTCTACAATAAGACCCTGCTATCATAAAAGAGAATTAGGCTTGTGATGAATATATGAATGAATGAAAACTGAACTATCTCAACATAAACTCAAAGAGCAAACCTTAGTATGCTTTTGCTTCTATCTCCTTTGTTCCTCCCTTTCCTTTTTCTTTTAAATAATTCAGAATCGGTTGAAGTAGTTGAACCAACTTATTAGTTAAGTTAATTAAAATACTCAATCAAATTTAGTTAGGGGGAAAAGTAATAATCATAACAAAGGTCATAAATAAATAATAACTAGTAGGTGGGACCCCTTGTGACTCCCTTTACTCATAACAATTATAACAATCATAACATAACTATTAGTCAAGTAAAACACACCTCCTTGTGTCTCCCATCCGCATATTTCATTTGACAATTTAGCTCATGACATTTGAAATTATTTCCAAAAATATATTACTCATATGTCCAAAAATAAAACATGTTGTCCAAAAATTCCTGAAGTCAATTGTCACCAACCATAGATAAAATAAAACTCAAAAACCATATTTTCCGGTTTGTGAGGCCATCTTTCCCTTGCTGATGCTATCATATTTTAGTCCTTCTGCACCTACCTTAGGTTGTGTGGGATCCTTAACCCTCATGTTGCTGATAATATGAGAACAATCGTCCTTCCAATGCAAGTGGGAGGACACGGATTTAACAGAATTATCTGAAGATGCGGAAGGGGTAGTAGCAGCCTTCTCTTTGACAGAGGTGTAATAGGCCTATGTTTTCATCCTTTTATTTTAATATCTCATCCCTATATGTGTGATTGATTAGAAAATAGTCTTTCAAATAACCATACATGATAGCTCTTAAAAATATGAAATAGATTTGGCTCAACGATGTATCAAAATCATGCAATCCAATCCATACAAATTGTTTTACTGTTAATCAGTGAGCAGGGGGTGAATAAAAGGTCCTGGGATATGTGAGGGGTTTGTAATGAGAGAAACATGATATGATGAGGGGGGAAAATATGATTATTGCTCAAAGACAACAACAATCAACTGCAAATCAAATAAAACATCCTGTAATTCACCAAGACATTGCTATTGCCAACTACTTCCACACAAAAATTCCTTGACTATAATCAATTTTTAGAACAGGGAATGAAAAATGAATGTGGGAAGGTGATGGAATTGTAATTAACAGAAATTGAAATAATGGTGGGGAATGAGAGCAGGTATTGTTCACAAAATTAATCAAGTAAACCATATAGCTATTCTATTAAAAGGAGATGCACCAACCAAATGATCGTTGTGACAAAATAACAATCACTGTGTATCAACTAGTTTACTATTCAAAGTCAAATGTCTAACATGGTGCCATCAATAAGACAATATGCATTCCACAAAAATCTGTAAGGGGAGTTCTGTTCCTTTTATTTATAACAATTCTCAAATGTGAAATAATAACCATTTCTTCTTTGTTGATGATAAAAACAAACCACTGCCCACACATTTATTCAATCATCAAATACACCCAAAGTCATGTTTCAAAATTGCAACGAAGTTATATTGTCACTACAATCGGGCTTGTCATTTAAACTACATGGTATTCTTAAAGCATACATAATGACAATGAAACCAATAACCCAGATTTAATTGTAAAATCCTGACTCGTCATTTAAACAGGTAGACATCAGCCACCATTCCAACACATGTTATGCACAAAATAATTCAATCATGCAAGTGTAATTCTGTGACTCAAAATGTTGGGCTATCCATCAAACTCAACAAGGTACCAACAACATGTATGTCTTCATAAAACAAATAATCGAAGTGCAACAAAGTCGTGCTTAAACTCTGTGACTATCTCTGAGTGTGGAACCCAAAATATCCATATTATACACAGTGGGAAGCCACCCAATAACACTACGATGTGACATTTCCATTTAAATTTGTAAACACACAGTCACAGTATTAACTTAACCCATCGTGTTGAGCTATTGATCTAACATAGTATTTCTTGAAATTAGTCAAATTACAATCAACCATGTTGTGTAAAAGTCGGGCTTATGCAATCACATAATCATAATGCATACAGTGGATGTATTTCCTACAGTCATCCGAGTTGCAATAACCATTTGGCCCCAAAATAACTCATATTACAATGACCATTTATGCTTTATGTAGAAAACACCACACACACAAATGCAACATGCGCGAGCATCATTAAGCAATTGTAATCAACGCCAAGATAAATATCCAAATAATTCTTAATGCAAAAACACCATGATTGTTTATCAACCAATCATGTTGTGGCAACCACGCATAGACATGGAGTGAGGTTGTGACCTCCTTAAATAAACAATAATGGATTATTGACCACCAAGAAATCGACTGTCTATCTGGATAGCCCAATTAACAATGCAGGGTTATTCATTTAAATAACACAGGCAGGGACTAGATATCAAACCAACATGACCGTCATATGACCAACTAGGTGAGTTTTTACCCCATTTTTTGTCGACAGTACACAACCATTCAACAATAACCAAGAAATAAACTCGACAATCCACGTCAGTATTCTATATCAACCTTCAGACCTGTAGAGTTAAGGGTTTTCTCTGTGACAAAAAAAAAAAAAACTAGAGCCGGCTCATTCCAATGGTGAAAACCTCCGAGACCAATGGTGCATACACAGAGAGAACCACGACTTATTCGTGGATAGGTAAAAAATCCTGCGACATGAGGGATATAAGAGAGGAGAGGGCTTTCCACTTGACTAGTAAATATATTTAACACATGCAGGGTATAACCCTCGTGGCTCTCAATAAAACAACCACAACACTGAGGTGAAGATAGGGCTGAGTAAGAACATGAAACCCACTTCGCGACCCTTATTTTTGAAATAAACCAATGCCCAAGTGAACATAGTACAGTCCCTTCAACCATTAAAACTCATAAAATCTAGAGACTGGATATAATGATGCAAACGTGTGAGGACAACCATCCAACCAAGACCAACAAAAACCCTCCAACTAAACCAACAAAGATCACAAAAATCCCCTATGGTTGCTAATGCTCAGGATGACCAATATGAATTCAATATTATTGCAGAAAGGACCATCAACGCTTTATTCCAAATCAAAAATTTTACACAGTTGCAACACTTAAGGAAAGAAAAAACCAATACACCCAAGCCAATAATCATTTCATAACTAGAGAAGACTCATGAATGGGAAAAAAACAACATACCTGTAATCAAACACCTTAAAACGCGAGTTGGCCGAGCGGTTCCTCTTTGCTAAGAAATCAGAGAATAACCACATCAACAAGGTCGAACAATAGCCCAAATAGGGTGGTGGCTAACGAAAGGAGTAAGGGTGACCTACAGTAAATGCACGTCCCCTCCACCCACAGTCAATTAAATTCAATAGTACACACCAACCATTAATCTACCAACAATTCATTTAAACCATGCATCAAAAATTGCATATTAACTGTCAAACGCGCCACTCGCATCATTCCTTCCATTCCAACTTGACCATATTGCCTATCAACTATATGATCCAATAAACCATGTATAGAATTTTCACCAATATCATGATCAAAATCAACATGTACCATGCCATAATCACCATGCATATCGGCTATATAACTCAAATAAAATTGCATAGCCATTAACTTAATAGCTAGGATAACAATACCCCATTTAAAACTGATAGTATATAGCATAGTTTAAATTTTTCCATTTTCATTTGTTATGTTTCTTTTCATTTCTTTCCAATTCCTTGTCTGTGTTATTGCTAGCATGTTTAATGTGCAGGTCTCTTTGCAAAAGATCCAATAACAGATTGCAGTGACCATAAGGATGACATCGACCATAGTAACATAAAGAACCAATACTTCAGAAGCCCAATCCATATCCAATAAAAAAAAGATCTCACCACCATGTAAGTAGTATCGAATAATAGATTGACATCAAATAGGCACAAGACCTGATATCTAATATACAAGGGGGTCCCACCTACTAGTATTATTTAACTTTTATAATAGTAGGCTTTAGCAACACTTTGCGAGCAAAACTTCGTTGGTGTTTTCTAAACGTCAACACAACCCTCATCAAACTTACAACAAAGAATCAACACCTTTCTCATGTCAGAAGAAGAAAGGGAGAAAGCTAAATCAAAATTCATAGCCCACCAGCCAATAGTTAAAAGATGGTTTGACAAGCATAAGGCTAAAGAGAAGAATTTTGAAGTAGGAGACTTAGTCCTAAAATGGGACAGAGAAAACAAGCCTAAAGGGAAACATTCTAAGTTGCAGAATCTATGGCTCAGACCTTTTCAGGTGGCTGAGAAGATTGGGTTAGGCACATATCGACTACAAAATCTGAGGGGAGAATCTGGCGCTCTCCCAATAAATGGCCAATCCCTTAAACATTATTTTCATTAATTAATTTCAAATAATAATAATAATAATAATAATAATAATAATAATTTTGTTTATTTTTCTTTTGATGTGTTGATTTATCTTTTGCATTTTTACCTTTTGGTTTGTCTTTTGCGATCATCCTTACGAGATTTTGAAAGATTGTGTTTATCGATACAATGGTTGACCTCAAATCATGTGACATAGTGAACTCTCTTCCTAACTCGTCGCTCACATACAAACACAAGAGACGATGAGGAAACTGCAATTGTTTCAAGGGATTCTCTATCTAACCTGCGCAGATGAACAACCTTAGAGAAATGCGAAAGTGTCTTCTTAGTGGTCTGGTAAGACTTTAAGGGAAAGAAGGAAAGATGGAAAGGACCACATGCACCTCAGAGACAGAGCTAGTAAGTTTCACCTTAAGCACCTCATATTTTTGCAAATAATAGACGTCCTCCTCTCCCTCTCACTCAGGGAATTCTGCCAAAATAAAAGTCAACTATATCAAATGAGTGCATAGTAGGAGAGGGTATGAAGATATCTCCGCTGGGGCTATGGACTCTTGTTGGTATAAGAGCAAGGTCTGTGATGTCGGGGTGACTCCGCTAGGGCTATGGACGCTCGCTGGTAGCGGAGAAACATCGTAGAAAATGAGTAAAGGGTAACCAAAAGGCCTAGGATCCAGTGAAAGATTTAATTGACTCTTTTCGAAAGAAGGCATGAGTCAAGGTTACAAGAAAAGAAGGTAGAATAAAGGTTAAAAAAACCCACAGGCAAGCCCAGATACATCACCCAGGGTAATTCCAAATGCAAAGGTAAAAGAAGATCTGATGAAAACTAGTTAAGTTCCTAATCATCTTTTTCATCAGTTGAGCCCGAGGAAGGAACAAAGTTTCTGCTTTATCCTAGTAAGTTTCCATTTTTTGATCACTCAACACGCCCTAAAAAGCCTATGTCAATTTTCCACTTTTTGGGTAACACTTGATCTTTGCACTGTCTGAATTAGATTTTGCTTTGAGAAATGTTTTGGCTTTGTTTGTTCTCTTGACTCTCATTAGTTATTCAAGTTTGTGTAATTCTATAAAAACCCGTGAATTAAAAATACTTAACACTTAAATAAGAAACCAACAGCCAAAACACCTCACCCGACGTGCTCAAAGAATTTGGCATCAGAAGAATCTAAAAGGTGAAAAGGAACCATTCGAAAAAAACTCAGTCATCGAGCGCCAATCTTCACCGGTATCGGTGAAAGGAGTTTTTTGTTTCACGACAAGTATCACATACATAAATTGCCAATAGCCGATCCCCTTTGGCATCGGTAAAATGCGAAGGGAGTAACGTTTAAGAGGAAAGGAAACAATATCACCGATGGCCGATAACTAACACGCTTGTCGGAATCAGAGAAAACCGAATCACGAAGAACATTGAAACCACGCGAAGGTGTTATCCCTGAATGTCGATCCCCGATACCTTTTCGGAATTGACGATCCCAAGCTTAGTTTAAGAACGCAAAACTGGAAGAAATTCCTGACTCCGACTAATACTTGTGAGTTAAGTCACTGGTCTTCATTGCCACGTGTCCCAAGCCAGTTTCACCATGTCAACACCGCATGATGAAATCGATCGGCATCAGAGGTTTTTTGCAGAAGGATATCAACGAAAACACCCGTAACACATTGTTGATCCCTGATCCGCCCACTAAGAAAGGGACATGATGGGACGTTTTAGTGCTAGATACGTTTAGATTCAAAGAATTTAAGAGACTAATTAATTCCAAATATTGCATTAGTTGTTTTTTTGTGTGTGAATCAAAAGGTTGTTTGAAATTACCAATAGAAAACACCACCCTTCGCACCTCCGTTGTCAATGCACAATGAATTAAATTACAAAGATTCAACAGTAGATTTGTTTGAATTTCACTTCACCCGAATTAATTGGTTGATACAACATGGTAGGTTCTTCCCCGTTTAAATTCTATTGAGCCATTGTACACGAGACCATTCTATTCGCAAAAGAGTTTCAGAGCATCCAGAGGAGTGAGACGAGAAATTCAAAGGCTTCCGAGATCTCGTGAGTATCAAACTAAAAGGTTTAGCAACCGTTACAGGTATGTACCAGTATGGATTTTCTGTTTTTTCATTTTTGTATATACATTTTTATCCAATGTCGCTCTGTACACCGACCCTAAATATTGTTTTGATTGCAGGAACAATGCCTCCAAGAAAACCAACCACCATGCGATCTCCGAGAGTGACAAAGATAAAGGAACCAGAGGTGGGAGAAGGCTCTTCGCCAGTGGCTGCAAAGCAATTAGAATTTTCCCCAAGGTTGGAACCAGTCATCCAGACATCCACCAAAAAGGTTTTCACTCAACCTCCGACCTTTGGAGACATGAAAGAAAGAACAGGTACCGAGGCATCACTACCGCACTGGGGATAACTCTTCAAGAAGATCAACCGAGAAGAATTCCCATGATATATCTCGCACAACAACCCCGATATGAGAAAGCTCGATTAAGATCATACTTGCACATGGTGGCAAGAAGAACTCCATTTTTCCCCTGCATAGAACTCCTAAAGTGGCTCATCCACCACACAGAAACACAAAAATGTATTATTAATGACGTCAATGGCGAGTGTGTCGGGCTTTTCCTTCCAGTAGACGTGTAGAGTTATTACAAGCTTAGAGACCCAGAGGAGCGACTGAAAACTGATTTCGTCATAAACTTATATGAGCTCCATGACATGGGTCAGGTGATGGGTTTATGGTGGAGAGAAGATAAAAAATACCCGAATCGAACCTCCAGATGGTACCAGAAGGCCAACTTAAGGGAGATGTATATCTATTTAATGGCCCTCATCTGTTGGTTGTATGGGGAGAAAGATTGTTCCAGGTTTTCAGAGGCATGGATGCCTCTAGCTTACATAGTGGCCATTTTTGGGAGAGCTTTCAATTGGGGAGCCATCATTTCAAAGCCGCTGAGCATCTGCATACAACAGGCGAAAGAAGGAGAGACTCCATCCTTCTACATGGATATGTATTTGTTGGATGTCATCTGTGCTAGAAATTTCTTTGCCAAAATGAACTTGAGCTGGCATGCCTGATAACTCTAGGTCCATGTATATTTCAATGTCTTATGGGAGAACATGTACAAAAAATCCTACTCCCTCATTTGCGATGAATTCATCGCTCGCATTATTTTCATCCTTTTCAAGAAAGAGTGTCCAAGGCTATCGACTGTGGAAAAAAAGGTCATAGCAAAGGTCGGCCACTGGTATCTAGATGAGCGCGATACCTACATCAGGGTTTTCGGGGACACCATAGCACCGTACCTTTTACCTATGCATGTCCCCGATCGACTAGTAGCGGGGGAGATATGCTAGCAAACTATCCTACAAGGCTACAATGCTACCCTAGTGAAAGACAAGAAGTAGGCATTTTTACCTTATGGATTCCATATTGGTTTCTACCTGGTAAAAGACACCACCCAAGATAAGCAAGAAGGACTGAGTCAATTAGAGTTCTGATTCCAGACCAGTCGTTTCCACAAACACGACCCAAAGGGTCTAGTCCTGAAACATGCATCTCAAGTGTCGTCCTATTGGCCATATGCCCACAACAAATTTGAAGACGAGGTCTTCATGAAAAAATGTCCAGGATTGGGACGAAGTTGTGGAAAGGATGGTCGACCCTAAGATGACCAAGTTCAGAGCCATGAGCTTGGACGAAAAAATGACGATACTAGAAAAAACAGGTCAAGAGGCCCTCCGAGCCAGAAAATAAATGGTAGCGGCCGAAGCAGTAGTTCCCCTGGTAGCGGTTGAAGTAACAGAGAATCCCCAGGTCACCCCGGTGCAATATAGAGGTTTCCCCATGGTTCAGGACATGCGAGAGAGGGGGTTACTCATTTTAGTACATGTGCAGTGGATAATTGACCAGCCGCAAGATGACCCAAACCTCATAAATATGGCAAGGCTCCCTGTCGACAACCCAGATGAAATCTAGACGGGACCAAGCGGCCCTAAATTCATATACCTTGATGAGATTACTGGGTTAGACGACCCTGAATTCACAACACCACCAGTCGGATCACCGACAGGTGTTTCAGCTTAGCCAGAGATAGTCATAGCATCGGAGAAGACCATTGCATCAAACCCCTTAAGTGAGATGATAAATATCTATGATGATGATGAGAGCCCAGAAGTATCTCTTGTGACCTCAATATATATCGAAGAAGAAAAGGAACCAGAGAATAAATCTTCCCCTGTTCCCGATGCTAAAGTTTAGGGGCTTCCACAGAACGAGCAATAATTCAAGAGCATCCTAGACACCGAGTTGCCCAATTCCATGGAAATACAAGTGGATATTCCGAAAGAAGGGCTCCCACAAACCAAACGAAGTGAAGAAATTCCGCAGCAGGAAATTGACATTTCAACAATCGATTACCAACTAAGTACCCAACATACCCCCAATGCCTTAATTTCAATTGATACCCAAAACCTCGATGAGTGACAGATAGAAGTCAGGTCTTCAGAACATAGGGAGGAAGTTCGAGAACCTAGCTCTGAACAAGTATATATCGTCAGGATTTTAGGGAATACACTCACATGGGGGTATCAACAGATTCCCAAACCTGTGGACGAAGTAGACGACATACATGCTATAGCGTATGATCAGAAAAGGAAGGCTATCATCCAAAGAACCAGCAAGAAGAGGAGGATCACTTTAGATCACTCCATACTCATCACTACGGAAGAACACCTAATCAACACAGAGCATGCTAAAACATCCAAACTCATTGTGGTAGGGATGGAGATCACCAATGCCACGCTGGATAGAGATAAAAGAGATGAAGAGGATCTCGACGTTGCCCTGAAGGAATTGGAACATTTGTGCCACTTGGAGAAATACTATCAAGACACCACATAGGCCGCAGTGTTTCTAAGGAGCAAGTTTCAGGAGGCCTACAACAAGTTCACAAATGAGCGACAGCTATTCACTGCAAGGATAGTTCAGCTCCAAAAAGCAAGCTGTGGAAAGAGTCAACTACATCAGTGTAGTCCAATAGGGTTGAGATACAAAAGAACACAACATTCAGGTGTTGAAAGAAAGCATCCTTAATCACATAAGGAAATCATCCGAGTATTGGGAAAAAATGGCTTGGGAACCTCACCAAGAAATACAAGAGAAATGGGCCAAGTGCGAGAAAAAATGGATCAAGATCAATCAGTGATGAAAGATATCGGACTCCTCGATTTTGGCACACCTAATGAATTTGTCAACTTGCACGACATAGTCAAGTTGCACATCGAGCAAGACTCATTCTGGGTCGAGGAGATAGCTAAGGTGACAGATATGGCGCCAGGTCAGGTGTGACAGTTCACGGAGCACCTGATCAAAGCTCGGGCTATGCTGCAATAGTTAAGTGTTAGTCTAGTTAAGTATCGGTTGCATTTCATAGAGATAAGAGAGATTTACTCGACCCTGCTAGAACAACATAGATTCCTGTACTCTAACACGTGTGAGGATATTTTTATCCAGTGTTCGGAGTATGAGAAGAGTCACCCTCTTAAGTGAAGTCTTGATATGAATCTTAGAAGAGCGGATAGAAGAGAAATCCACGTGACGAATTCTGTTTTACTTATCTGCACTTTAGTCATTATTTTTAGTTAATTTTATGTTATAAATAGGAGCATCGACCGATTAGTTAAGGGTCGATGGTTGTGGCAAGAAATTCTCATTTTTGGTTTTGTTAAGAACTATTTCAGAGTTATCTTTAATTGAGAAGTCCTTCTGGACCAGAGACAAGTTTATGTTTTCATCAAATGCGTGTATGATTGGATGTGGAGAAGAACTATTTCCTATTCTGTATCATGAATGGATGCAGTAATGAGTAAGATCTATTAAATCTATTGATAAGTTATTTGATGCAATTTTTTACAGTTCTTTCTTTAATGATGAAAATGAATCTTTGTGTTATTATGTGATTGATGATTAGAAATGAGTGAATTATTTGTCTTGCCGTCATTCATCACATGCGTGTTTTCTTCTGATAATTTGTATCTCAGTTAGTAATTGGAATATTCACATGGTTAACGTATTAGTACTAGGCCTATGGTATATGACCATTTCCTATACGCTAGAGTAAAGGGTTATCCCAAGCTCAGCCTCTTCTCCAGTAGTTTAGTTTGTTCCCACTTTGTTACCTAGTTGGTTTATACCGGCTTTATCTTATATCAGTCCTACCTAAGAGAAAAACACAAAAAAGAGAACATTCGAACTAGAGGAGAAAGCCTTCACAAGAAAACGTAAGGCCCATTGATTAAACTGGTCGGATCGCAAGATCTGGAGAACCATTCCACTATTAAACATTGCAAAGTCTAATTGGGCCTCGATGGTGGGTTTGGTTCCTACTATCAAGTTAATTGGCTTTAGGCCCCACCAACAGGTGGGTGGAGGGGATTAGAGAAAATGTATTATTCTAATACATTTTCTCTATTAATTCCTCACACCCCACCCACCCTCTTATGGTGGGTGGGGGTGAATTAATAGAGAAAATGTATTATAATCAAATAACAATTTTCATATATATATATATATATAATTTTTCTTTCATTAAATCATTTTATTATTATTAAATATTAAATTTAAAATATAATTCAAAAATTAAGTGTAAAATGTTTTATTTTATTCTTTTAATTTACTAAAGTTATATTTAGTTAAAATTTGGAGTGAAGATACAAAGTATAAATATAAATTATTCAAGTTTAAAATACCTCAAACTTTTAAATGACCATAATATTTGTGGGATATTTCAATTTTTCTTTTTTCAGAACTATTTTATTGTCTTTCCCATTTTTATTTTTAAATTTAGTAGGGATGTAAGGTTTGATATTATTATTATTAATGTGATTTTCATTTTTAATATTTGAATAGTTAAAAAAATTATAACCAACCTTTTTTGAGTTTGTGGTGGTTATTATTCATACTAAACCAAATAACAATGAGTTTATCCACTAAAATTTATCAATTTGTGCTTATATTCCAAATATTTAATCACGAGTTAAACTCCACAGAAGTACACATTGATTCAATCAAGAGAAATGTGTGAGTGGTGCATTTGATTTTAAAATTATAGGTAATTAAACATTTTTAGATTTTCTTGATTTTGATTATGAGAAGTTAAAATTGTCTAAATTTCATAACTATGTAGAAACTAGACATCCTACTACTATTAAAACACCTTGGTTTGTAAAATTTGTGATAAAAAGGTTGTGGATGAAAAATATTTCCTTTTAATGTACCCTACCCTCAATAATATCAAAAACCATAATGACCTAGTTATTGAATATATAATCCTTCGAGGATTGCAAGGGGCTGATAGCCCCCCAGTGCAAGGGTTTAGGAGCAATGCCCCTGAGAATTTTTGTTTCCTCGGGAAACGTGTCACATTTTTGCCTCATTTTTCGTGTTGCCTCGATTTTTGTGTCCATTATTGGGTGGTTTTTCAACACATGGTTTTTTTCTATGGTTTTCTATTTTCGGTTAAGGAATTAGGGTTGTTGACTAATCCAGGTCATTAGATTAGGGTTTTGGATGTCCCTAGATCCTATATGTATATTGTATTGTATGCAATGTGTCACTATGAATGAATATAAAATATGTTGGCTTTCCTGGTTTGGGTTTCCAGGGGAAAACTCTTTGTGTAATGTGTGTATTTTCCATTGTATATTTTCTGTTTTTTTATTGAAAATTTGTTTGCAATAAAATATTGTAGAAGGTTAAAATCTACATTTGGTATCAGAGCTTTGTTGGCTTCAAGGGGGCACCTTTGTAGTCAAGGGTTTGGCTTGGGACTGTGATAAACCTTGTTACAATGTGAAATGTGTGTTATTGATTTTTTAGGTGAAAAGAAAGGGAAAGCAGTTCAAAAATGGAGATCGAGAAGTTTAATGGGAAATGTTTTGAGTTTTGGAAGCCTAAGATGGAAGATCTATTGGTGGAAAAAGATCAATGGATTGTGATGGATCCTGGTACTGCACCTACAGGAACTTCAACGAATGGCTAAAAAATTTTGGATCGGAAGGCAAAGAGAACAATCCAACTATGTCTCTTAGATTTAGTATTATTGAATGTGTTAGAGTAAGCTACAGTCAAAAATTTATGGGATAAGTTGGGGAAGTTGTATAGGTCTAAGTCCCTAGTAAATAAACTTTTCCTAAGAAATAAGTTGTATAACCCGAGGATGAGAGATGGAGACTTGGTGCTAGAACATTTGAACGCATTCAATGCTATGGTAAGTCAGTTAGTATATGTTGAGATTAAAGTTTCAGATGAATATAAGTATATAAGTTTACTATTCTCTTTACTAGAATCGTGGGATAGTCTGTTTGTGGCCATAGGTAGTAATACAACTTCCTTGAATTTTGATGAAGTGGTCTCATCCTTATTGTTGGAGGAGATGAGACGAAAGAACATAGAAGTACAGAGCACAAAGGAATTATTTGCAGGAGGACACTCCAAGGAAAGAAATAGATCTAAGTCCTCAAGTGGGAGATCTAAGTCTAAGGGAATATCTAAGTCTCCTAGAAAGTTTGTAGAGATATGCTGGAGGTGTGGAAAAGAAGGGCACTACAAGAAGCAGTGTAGATTCAAAGTTGAGAAAAAGAAGGGATCCAAAGAATATCCTTCTACATAAGAAAATACCTCCAAGGAAGAAGGAGGGGATGTGTACTTGGATTCTTGAAGGTTGACTCAGGTGCATCCATTCATATGACTCCCCACAGGTGGTGGTTCTGTGAATATGAAAGGTAGGATGGAGGTAATGTTTTCTTAGGTGTTGAATTGACAACCAAAATCATAGGTCAAGGAAAATTCAAGTTGAGGCTCATAGATGGAAGGATTATAACACTAGCTGGTGTTCTTAACATCCCATGATTGGACATAAATTTTATTTTTCTAAGAAAAACGGACGATGCAGGGGTAAAAACAATATTTGAAAAGTAAACCTATAGGATGGTTCGAGGAGAAATTGTGTTGTTGAAGGGAGTTCAGTTTCGAACTCTGTATAAGATGAAAGGAAGCACTATTAGTGATGGGTGTAATAGTTCCATTGTTCGTGATATTGAAGTTGAAGAAGAAAGAACACCTACAGTCTTTGGAGAAAAGGTTATGATGTGGCATCAAATATTGGGGCATATCAGAGAGAAGGGTCTTCGAATACTACACATTAAAGTTATGGTTGAAGGCATGTATAACTGATCTCTGGATTTGGATTTATGTGAACATTGTGTATATGGGAAGAATAGCCGGGTAAGATTCCCCTCTGGTGCAACGAGGGTAGAAGTAATTTTAGAACTATTTCACACTGATGTGTTTGGACCTGTGTCAGTTCCATCATTGGGAAAATATGTGTACTATGTCCCATTTATAAATGGATTCTCAAGGAATACTTGGATATATTTCATCAAGAAGAAATATGAAGTCTTTGACAGGTTTAAAGAGTTTAAGGCTCTTGTTGAGAATCAAGCAGAGAAAATAATTAAGGTGCTAAGGACAGATAATGGCGGAGAGTTATGCGGGAATGAATTTAAAGAATTATGTAAGAAGCGTGGCATAGCAAGGAAGAACACTACTCCATATACACCTCAACATAATGCAGTTTCAAAAAGGATGAACATGATGTTGATGGAAAAATCAAGGTGCATGCTCAGTGGTGTCAGGTTAGGGAAATAATTTCGGGAAGAGGCAGTGGATATTGCATGTTACTTGGTCAATAGATCACTCTCATTAGCGTTGGATGACTAGACTCCACAAGAGGTATGGATTGGTAAGAAACCTTCTCTCACACATCTCAAGGTATTTGGTTGTGAGGCCTATGTTCATGTTCCAAAGGAAAATAAGAGTAAGATAGGTAAGAAGGCTGAAAATTGTATCTTTATTGGGTATAAAGATGGTATCAAAGGTTATAAGCTTTGGTACCTAGAAACTAAGAAGGTTGTGTATAGAAAAGATGTGGTATTTAGAGAAACGAAGGATGTTGTTAAACAGGAAGTCCTACCAAGTAAGGAAGAACCAAAGAAAATATCGTTTGATTTAAAGGATGATGAATCAGACTCTACAAAATAACATGAATCAAAAGAAGAAGATCAACATACTCCAGTATTGAGGAGATCAGTTCGAGAAATAAGGATACAGGAAATGTATACTCCATTTGATTTACATTCAAATTTTTCTTTGTCTATTACTGATGATGATCCTAGAACTATCAGGGAGGCAGTGGATTCAGAGGATGGAAATCTCTAGAAAAAGGCCATGGATGAAGAAATGGAAACCTTGGATAAGAATGAGGCTTGGTATCAATTGAAGTTGATGACTGGAAGAAATCCCATTGGAAAAAAATGGGTATTTAAAAAGAAGTTGAATGTAGAAGGCAAAGTGGAGAAATGAAAATCTCAGTTAGTAGAAAAGGGTTATTCCCAGGTTGAGGGAATTGATTTTGGTGATTTTTTTTCTCTTGTTTCCAAGTTAAATTCTATAAGATTTATGTTATCTATTGTTGCTTTATTTCATTTTGAAGTAGAATATATGGATGTGAAGACAACATTCATACATGGGGATATGGAAGAAGAAATATATACGAAGCAACCAGAAGGCGTTTCTGTGAAGGAAAAGAAGGAGCTGGTATGTAAGTTGAAAGTTGAAAAAGTCCCTGTATGGTTTAAAACAATCACCATGGATGTG
>ML787817.1:349401-366802 GCA_009831015.1 Picea engelmannii | reverse complement strand
TTGACCAATGCCTAGTTTCACTATGGAGCTCGTGAGAATTTGTTCTTATCTTAGCAATGCTTATTTTTTTCTTTACACTTGGAAAAATAGATAGATAATTTTGATCTTCTAGATTAGGGTTGATTACATCTTTATAATACCTTGGTTTTCTTTTTTCCTCTAACTCTTTATCGCACCACATTTTTTCCTTAAATTTTGATTGGACATTTTTTTTAATAGTATATTTATTCTGCAAAATGGTTTCTTCCATGATTCCCAAATAGTTTAGCCAAGACCGGGCGTCTTTATGCCATCCTCGCTTGAGTCGATGGTGGTTATGACTTGATTTGGAAGCAATTTTAGGTAGCCTCTTGTCTTCCATGTTGTTTAACTTGTTCTTATACATTAGGTATCTAGTCATAGCCATGCTCTCAATGGGGGAGAGGCTTTTTTCTACGAGGAGGATGGGATAGGGGGTATTTCTTTTAATTTTGAGATTATAGGTTATAAAATTCTTTTGTATTTTCTCTATATTTCTCCAAGATTCACAAGAGATACTACAGCCCCAGACTTCACATCCATAAAGAATAACAGGTGTAACAAGAGCCTCAAAGAGGAGTTTCTTCTTATCCCAACTCCAAAGTTCAGCTGATTTACAATTGTTTTCAAGCCCATAATAAGCTTCCCATCCCCCAATAATCCTTTTCTCAATGTTATAATTAAAATTAAGCTTGTGGTGAATATCAATGTATCACTATGAATGAATATAGAATATGTTGGTTTTCCCGCTTTGGATTTCCAGGGGAAAAATATCTATGTAATGTGTGTATTTTACATACTATCTTTTCTGTTATTCTATTGAAAATATGTTTGCAGTAAAATATTGTACAAGGTTAAAATATACATTTGTGATGTAACCCTCTTCCTCTGTACCTTTCATTTGAATTTTAGGGTCAGAAGCCTGGAGCTAGAAGATATATTCTCCATGTCTATTATTTTTGGATCCTAAAGGGTGGTGACTCCTCCAGAAGCGCATTCAACGATTATCTAGCTAGCTTCACACCCATGCCATATTCTTTGCGTTATCCATATGATATTACCTTCATCACACTTTGTTTCTTGAAGGAGGACTATGTCTACTTTCATCATCATAATTTTTTTCTTCATCATCCATTGTTTGGAAGGGATGTTCATACCTCTAATATTCTGGGATGTGATTTTCATTATCAACATTTGGGTTGGGGAGGGAAATAGTTATCCGAGAGACATACAACTTATCCTGAGTTTACCATAAATGCTCTTATTTCTTCTAGGTTTTGGCAGTAAGGTTTTCTCCCTCTTCTTTTTTCCTCTCCTGAGGGTTTCTTCAAGGATTTAAGGGGATTGGTATTAATACCCATACTTCCTAAGACTGGATATCCTGGTCCTGGTTTGGATTCTTTTCCCTTACCTTGCTCTAGGTCTTTTTGTAATCATCTTAGTTGGACTATGGTAGGGCTATTAATTGTCGAAGTTCCATGGATCTCCATCAGAGTTGGAAAATCTATTTCAATTTCTTCTAATTCCATGTCCTGTGTTGTATCCGGTTATGATTCCTCTTCAAATTTTGAGGCTGGATCTTGGTTTTCTTTCATTGTTACTTACTTCCCCTCTATTCCTTTATTTTCTTGTTCTTTCTCTATTTTGCACCATTTAGGTACTTCTACCTTGGTTTCCATGGCTTCCTTGGTTTCTGTATTTGTTTCCATTGGTTTTTCATTGTATTTGGCTTCATTGGGTACTCCTTACAAGATCTTGAAGCTATTTATTGAGCTCTGGTTCTGAGTTGTTACGGGTTATTTAGGTTGTCATCATCCTACCTTCCTTTTTCTTGGAATCTTGGTAAAACCCTCTGGATTAGTTTCTTTGTTTCCTACAGTCCCTCGAGTAGAAGCATTTAAGAGACAATCCATAAATAGATGGACATGAATATGACATTTCCTACATCGAAAAGGAATATGCTTGTAGTCGAGAGGCCTCTTTTTATGATTTGGAAGGTCTGGTCCCTTTTCGTCCTTTCCCTGAGTTGACGTGTTTGTCTCCTTCTAGCAGGTTTCGGTCTTCCCATTGTAGACTCCCCCCATCTCGACATCCTCACCCTTGATTTTGGGGTTGATTTGACTACATATTTGAACTACTTTCGATTCTCCTCTACCAACCCTTCTTTTGAGGCCTTTCCTATCTTGGGATCTGACATCCCGGGAGACGATACCTCTTTACACAAAGGACACCTTCCCTATCACTAGCCAGGGAGATAAGAAGCTCCTTCTTTGATCTAAATTATTTTGAGAATGAAATGAAGAAAGAGATATAAAAATGAAATATAAAAAGATATTGCAATAAACCCAAATATACAATAATGAACAATTTTTATTAATGAGAGAATGCACAAAAACTGTAAAATTACAGAGTGAATTACTCGCTAGAATGGTGGTATCTTATCTCTGAGAAGATATGTGATGGATACACTCATTCACAATAAGATGATGATGTTTACAATGAGTCTCTAAAGACATTTTTAACATAAAAAAAAATCCAAAAGCGTAACCCCGAAAGATGAAACACCAAAAGGTTTGCGGGCCCCGATGGGGGTAGTTGGTACGTCAACTTCTCAAGGGCATAAATTTTGCATACGATCTCTATTTGGGGAATTATATACCTCTTCAGAGAGGCCTAGTCGAGGATTACATATCTCATTTAGACCATACATTTCCATTAGTATCTTCTTGGCGCTATCATGTCCAAAATATGTCTTTTAGGACCTCAAAATGACCCTGGAAGTTTAGGACCCGAAAACCCGTAAACAAATTGCCAAGGTGGAAACCCATCTTTTGAGACAGTGGAATAAGTGGGTGGCCACCAATTTCCACCTTGATCAATCATCCCCCTTTAGGAAGTAATGGTCTCCATTGCGTCAAGTCCCTGGGGAATATTTTTCTGAATCTGAACCTTGGTGAGTTGCTTGCCTTGCTAAAGACGCCTCCCTGCTTAACTTGTTGAAGGTTTTTATGAACCTATTGTTGGAGGGGTTTGATCCATTTAGCCAATATGGCTACATGATATTCCTAAGTGTGGGAGGACATTGTTGGTGAATATGCAACATGAATAACATGAAGGGATTTATCATAACTTGGTTTGCTTGGGCAATGTGGAGTCACCCTCGTAGGTGCAGTAAGAATATCTTGTTGATATTCTACAATATTGTTGATATTCTTATATTGGATAGAAGGGTATTGGGTCGAGGCTTCACTGGTTGAAATTTCCTCCTCTTATGACCAAGTTCTGAAGATGTTAAACTTTGCAGTGTGAGAGACTACTTTGTGGCACTATTTTGTTGGAACAATATTCAGAACTACCTCTAGTATCCTGTAGGGATGACCCCCCAAAGTAACAATGAGGCTACAGGGTAGAGACTCATAAAAAACATGATGCCTCCACATACATGGTTGACCTAACAAAACATCATAGATTTCTAGTGGGGAAACATCACACAATACCTCATCCTTGAAGGGATTGATGTCATATGATAGGTGGCACTATTGGTTGACACGAAGATCTTGTCCCTGGTGGAGCCATATGATATTGTATGGATGCGGGTGTGGTGTTGTCAAAAAATCCATCTTCTTGACAAACTATGTTGAGATGAGGTTTTCTGGCTTCTACTATCAACAATAAATGCAACAGTGTCCCCTTCACCCACATCTATGAATGGAAGAGGCGCTCCCCCTTCTCTGGATCCTATGGTTCTTCTGGTTGGATTTTTGCAGTAACAATAGAAGTAGTTGGTTCTGCATCGATTATCTGTCTCCTTTTATTATTGTCTAAATCAGAGTCCAATTCAGGACTCGACTCTGTTTCTTTGAGCTCGACCACCAACGACTATTTTGAGCGACATTCATCAGTGTTGTGCCAAGGAATTTTGTGGAAGTTGCACCACTTCCCAATTTCTTTCTTCGTCTTCCTGTTATCTTTCTTTTCCTATGGATTCGAATGGTTGTCTTGAGTTTGAATATTTTGTGAGTTAGGGATTCCTTTACCATACTTTGGTTGTTGCAGATTTCCAGACTCAAAATCCCACTTGCTTTGCTACTTACATTTCTACTCTATTTTGACGGCATATCTATAAGCGACTACCAATGATGAGATGTCGAGAAACTCCATTTCAATTTGGATGTACTTGTGTAGAGCCCCACGGTATTTCAGAACCAGATGTCACCCAAAGTATTTGATACCCATCTTGGTGTGCAAGGTAATAAAGCTATTTGCAAACTCTGACACTATTTGGTCCCACTTTTGATGCAACGCGGTCCATCTCATGTATTGTTCATCATAGTTTCCCACAGGGTAATATTGTTCCCATAAAGAAATCACAAGTGGGCTCGACCCCAAATATTCTAGACTCCTCTGTGTAACTTTTCTCCCAGTAAGTTTCCCACCAATTTTTGACATGGGGGAGAGCCTTAAGGAGTGCAAAGGTGATATTTTCTCTATCAGAAAAATTGTGAAGAGAGAAATAACCTTCTAGAAAATTTAACCATTTTTCCAAAGCATCTACAACAGTCTGACCTTCAAATACAAGAATATCAAAATTAACGTGTACCTTGAATGGAGTAGTGTCTCTGAAGCGACTACTTGACGAAGATGCACCTATTATTGTTGACAATCTTTGAAGGATTTGAGAAAAATTCTCCAACGTCTCGTTCCTCTGTTGTGTGAGGGATTCTGTGAGAAACAACTTGGTGGGATATTTTTCTCCCACGTCTCTCTTTTCTTCTGCCATGGGAGGCCTCTTGGGTTGATGCAAGCAATTGTCCTCAAGGGAAACTATCTTGAGATCCAATTCATTGTACCTTGACCTTGTAGAGGACATGCACTAAGAAACACCAATGAGAAACCTACTCTGATACCGTTGATCTGGATTATTTTTTAGAACATAATGAAGGAAGAGATATAACAATGAAATATACAAATATATTTCAATAAATACAAAGATACAGTAATGCACAATTTTTATTAATGAGAGAATGTACAAAAACTATAAAATTACAGAGTGAATGACTCGCTAGAATGGTGGCAGTTTATCCCTGAGAAGTGATGTGATGGCTATTCTCATTTGCAAGAAGATGACGATGTTTACAATAAGGCTCTAGAGGCCTTTTTAACATAAAGAAAATCCAAAACCCTAACCTCGAAAGATGAAACTCCAAAAGGTTTGCAGGCCCCAATGGGGGTAGTTGGTATGTCAACTTCCCAGGGGCGTAACATTTGCATACGACCTTCGTTTGGGGAATTCTATACCTCGTTGGAAATTTCTAGCCGAGTAAATAATTTGTTCGACCCAAACGATACCTTTGACTATTGTATGGGTGCTTTCATGCCCAAAAAACATCGTTTAGGGCATCAAAATGGCCTCGAATGTTCAGGACATGAAAAACCGTAGAAAAATTTCCAAGGTGGAAACCCATGTTTTGAACCAGTGAAATAGATGGGTGGCCACCGATTTCCTCCTTGATCAATCCTCCCCCCTTAGGAAAAAATGGTCTCCATTGCTTCAAGTCCATGGGGAATCTTTTGTTGAATATGAATCTTGGTGAGTTGCATGCCTTGTTGAAGAAATAGCCCTGCTTAGCTTGTTGAATGTTGTTATGAACCTATTATTGGAGAGCTTGGATCTATTTAACCAATATGGATGCATGATCTTCCTGAGTGGGTGGACTTTGTTGGTGAATATGCAGCATGAAGAACATGAAGGGATTTATCATAACTTGGCTTGACTGGGAAATGTGGAGGCACCCCCGTGGGTGTAGTAGGAATATCTTGGTACTCTTATACAATCTTTTTGATCTGCTTCTACTGGATAGAAGGGTCTTGGGTCAAAGCTGTAGTGGTTGTAGTTTCCTTATCTTATGACCAGGTTGTGAAGAGGCTAAACTTTGTGGTATGAGATATTACTTTGTTGCATTGTTTTGTTGGCACAATAGTCATAACTACCTCTAGTATCTTGTAGGGATGACCCCCCAAAGTAACAATGACGCTACGGGGTCGAGAGTCATAAAAAACATGATTCCCCAACATATATGGTTGAACTAATAGAAAATCATAGACTTCTAGTGGGGAAAAATCACATGGTACCTCATCCTTTAATGGCTTGATGTCGTATGGCAGGAAACACTACTCACTGACATGACGATATCGTCCCTGGTGGAGCCATATGATGTTGTATGGATGCGGGTGTGGTTTTCTTGGAAAATCCAACTGCTTGGTGACCTCTGTTGAGATGAGGTTCTCCTGGCTTATTCTATCAACAATAAAATGCAACGGGGTCTCCTTCACCCACATATATGAATGAAAGAGGTGCTCCCCATCTATCGAATCCTCTAGTTGGATTATTGCAGTCGTGACAGTAGCAATGGATTCTACATCAATTATATGTCTCCTTTTATTATTTTTTGAATTAGAGTCCAAGTCGAGGCTCGAATCTGTTTATTTAAGCTCAACCACCAACAAATGTTTCAAGAAACCTTCATCGGTGTTGTACCAAGGGATTTTGTGGAATTCACACCACTTTCCAGTGTCCTTCTTCGTCTTCTCATTACCTTTATTTTCCTATGGCTTGGACTGGTTTTCTTGAGGTTGATTGTTATGTGAGTTAGGGCTTCCTTTA
Source organism: Picea engelmannii (assembly GCA_009831015.1). Taxonomy (NCBI): domain Eukaryota; kingdom Viridiplantae; phylum Streptophyta; class Pinopsida; order Pinales; family Pinaceae; genus Picea; species Picea engelmannii. The sequence goes on along the minus strand of ML787817.1, from coordinate 360,120 downwards.
CCATACTTTGGTTGTTGTATATTTTCAAACACAAAATCTTGCTCGTTCTTCTGCTTAAATTTATACTCGATTTTGACAACATATCTATAAGGGGCTCCCAGTGATGAGATGTCCAGAAAATCCATTTCAGTTTGGATGTACCTGTGTAGAGCCCCATAGTATTTCAGAACGAAATGTCATTCAGAGTCTTTGAGACCCATCTTGGTGCGCAAGTTATGGAAGGTATTTGTGAAATCTAACATTGTTTGGTCCCACTTTTGATGCAGCATGGTCCATCTCATGTACTGGTCATTATAGTTTCCCACAGGGTAATATTTTTCCTTGACCACATCCATAAAAAAATATGAAGTGGGCTTGGCCCCAAATATTATAGACTCCTTTATGGAATTTTTCTCCCAGTAAGTTTCCCACCAATGTTTGACATGGGGGAGAGTCTTAAGGGGAACAAAGGTGATCATTTCTCTGTCGAAAAAATGGTGAACAGAGAAATAACCTTCTAGCAAATTTAACCATTTTTCCAAAACATCTGCATCTATCTGACCTTCAAATACAGGAATATAAAAATTAATGTGTACCTTGAATGGAGTAGCTTCTCCAAAGAGACTGCTTGATGAAGACAGGCATGTTATTATCGACAATCTTTGAAGAATTTGGGAAAAAATCTCTGATGTCTTGTTCCTTTGTTGTGCGAGGGATTCCATGAGAAACAACTTGGTGGGATCTTCTTCTCCCGCATATCTCTTTTATTCCACCATGGGAGGCTGCTTGGGCTGATGAGAGAGGTTTTCCTCAAGGGAAACTGGCTTGATACCCAACTCTATGTACCCTGACCTCGTCGGGGACATGCACTAAGAAACAACAATGAGAAGCTTGCTATGATACCACTGATCCATATTATTTTGAGAAAGAAATGAAGGCAGAGATATAAAAATGAAATATATAGAGATATTGAAATAAACACAAAGATACATTAATGAAATTTTTTTATTAATGAGAGAATGTACATAAACTATAAAATTCCAAAGTGAATGACTTGCTAGAATGGTGGCATCTTATTTCTAAGAAGAGAAGTGATTTCTAAGCTCATTCGCAAGAAGATGATGATGTTTAAAATGAGGTTGTAGAAGCATTTTTAACATAAAGAAAATCCAAAACTCTAACCCCGCAAGATGAAACACCAAAAGGTTTGTGGGTCCCATGATGGGGATAGTTGGCACGCCAACTTCCCAACGACGTAACTTTTGCATACAATCTCTATTTGGGGTGTTCTATACCTCGTCGAAAAGGTCTAGCCGAGAATTACATATTTTATTTTATCTCAGATGATGCCTTTTTCTATCGTCAAGGTGTTGTCATGCCCAAAAAATCATCATTTAGGGCCTCAAAATGGCCTAGAAAGTTGAGGACTTGAAAAATCGTAGAAAAAATACCAAGGTGGAAACCCATGTTTTGAGCTAGTGGAATAGGTGGGTGGCCACCAATTTCCTCTTACATAAATCCTCCCCACTTAGGAAGAAATGGTATCCATTGTGTCAAGTCCCTAGGGAAGCTTTTGTTGAATATGAACCTTGGTGAGCTACTTGCCTTGCTGAAGAAGCTACCTTGCTGAGCTTGTTGAAGGTTGTTATGAACCTATTGTTGGAGGGGTTGGATTTTTTTAACAAATCTGGCTGCATGATATTCTTGAGTGTGGGAGGACTCTATCGGTGAAGGTGTAACATGAAGAACATGAAAGGATTTATCATAACTTGGGTTGACTGGGCAGTGTGGAGACACCCTCGTAGGTGCAGTAGGAATATCTTGGTGCTCTTATACAATCTTGTTAATCCTCTTATTCTTGATAGAAGGGTATTGGGTTGAGGCTGTAGTGGTTACAATGTCCTTCTCTTCTGATGAGGTTGTGAAGAGGATAAACTTTGTGGTATGAGATATTACTTTGCGGAACTGTTTTGTTGGAATAGTAGTCAGAACTACCTCTGGTATCTTGTAGGGATAACCCCCCAGAGCAACAATGACGCTATGGGGTTGAGAATAATAAAAAACATGACACCTCCATATATATGGATGGATTAACAGAACATCATAGACTTACAATGGGGAAACATCACACAATACCTCATCCTTGAAGGGATTGATTTCGTATGACATGCAACACTGTTGGCTGACAGAAAGATCTCATCCTTGGTGGAGCCATCTAATGTTGTATGGTTGTGGGTGTGGTATTTTTGTAAACTCCAACTGCTTGACAACCTCTACTGAGTTGAGGTTCTTTTGGTTTCCTCCATAAACAATAAAATGAAATGGGGTCCCCTTCATCCACATATGTGAATGAAAGAGGTGCTCCTCCTCCTTCGGATCCTCTGGTTCTTCTAGTTGGATTGTTACAGTCACGACATTAGCAGTGAGTTTTTCATCAATTATCTATCTCCTTTTATTATTGTCTGAATCAGAGTCCAAGTTAGGGCTCCACTTTGTTTCTTTGAACTCGTCCACCAATGATTGTTTTGAGCAACATTTATTGATGTTGTGCCAAGGCATTTTGTGGAAGTCACACCACTTCCAATGTCCTTCTTCGTCTTCCCATTACCCTTATTTTATTTTGGATTGGAATGGTTGTATTGAGGTTGATTGTTCTATGATTTAGGGATGCCTTTACCATACTTTGGTTGTTTCGTATTTGTAGACCCAAAATCATGTTTGTTATGCTTCTTAAATTTATTCTTTATTTTTACAGCATATCTATAAGTGGCTCCCAGTGATGAGATGTCCAGAAACTTCATTTCGGTTTGGATGTACCTGTGTAGATCCTCGCGGTATTTTAGAACTAGATGTCGCTCATAGTCTTTGATACCTAGCTTGGTGCACAAGGTATGGAATGTATTTGTGAACTCCAACACTATTTGGTTCCACTTTTGATGCAGCATGGTCCGTCTCATGTATTGGTCATCATAGTTTACGATAGGGTAATATTGTTCCTTGACCACATCCATAAAAAAATTGCAAGTGGGCTCGGCCCCAAATATTCTAGACTCCTTTGTGAAACTTTGATCCTAGTAAGTTTCCCATCAACGTTTACATGGGGGAGAGCCTTAAGGATCACAAAGGTGATCTTTTCTCTGTCGAAAAAATTGTGAACATAGAAATAACCTTCTAGAAAATTTAACTATTTTTCCAAACCATCTGCATCGATCTGAACTTGAAATACAACAATATCAAAATTAACTTGTACCTTGAATGGAGTAGCATCTACAAAGTGACTTCTTGACGAAGATGCGTCTATTATTGTTGACAATCTTTGAATGTTTTGGGAAAAATTATCCAACATATCCTTCCTCTATTGCACAAGGGCTTCCGCGAGAAAAAACTTGATGGGATATTTTCTCCCACTTCTCTCTTTTCTTCCTCCATGGGAGGCTTCTTGGGTTGACGAGAGAAGTTTTCCTCAAGGGAAACTAGCTTGAGAACCAACTCTCTGTACCCTGACCTCGTTGGGGACATGCACTAAGAAATGACATTGAGCATCGTGTTCTGATACTACTGATCCATATTATTTTGAGATTGAAATGAAGGTAGAGATATAACAATGAAATATACAGAGATATTGCAATAAACACATAGATACAATAATGAACAATTTTTATTAATGAGAGACTATACAAAAACTGTACAATTACAGAGTGAATGACTTGTTAGAATGGTGGAATCTTATCTCTGAGAAGAGATGTGATGGATATGCTCATTCGTAAGAAGGTGATGATGTTTACAATGAGGCTCTAGAGGCCTTTTTAACATAAAGAAAATCTGAAACCCTTACCTTGGAAGATGAAACACCAAAAGGTTTGTGAGCCCCAATGGGGCTAGTTGGTACATCAACTTCCCAAGTGTGTAAATTTTGCATACGATCTTCGTTTGGGTCATTATATACCTCGTCGGAAAGGTATATACAAGGAGTACATATTTCGTTCATACAAAACCATGCATTTGTTTATCATATGGCGTTGAATTTCCCAAAAAACGTTGTTTAGGGCCTCAAAAGGACCCCATAAGTTCAGGACATGAAAACCATAGAAAAAGTGCCAAGGTGGAAACCCATGTTTTGAGCCAGTGGAATAGGTAGGTGGCCACTGATTTCTTCCTAGATCATTCTTCCCCTACAAGTGCTCAAAAAACCATAGAATCTCCTTTTTTTCTCCTCTCATCCTCTCAAATGTGTAGATATATTGTATGGACAATTTTCTGCCAATTTTAGAGTCGATAGTTCTAAATGGGTCATGCTTCAGTCAATTCGAATCCAGTTTATGTATATATTTTATGGTAGATCAACTTATCAATCTCTCAATCGTACTTGGACAAATTGTCAAATTATTTCATTCTATCTAGAGTACTTGGATATATGGTCAAATTATGTCATTCTATACTCTCCGCACTAGAAAAATTCCATATTTGCTTCTATACTCTCCACACTAGAAAAATTCCTTCTTTTCTAGGTCCAACCTTGATCTCTCATTAAGGTATTTGATCTCGAAATATCACCAAATATCCCAACCTCGACATCTCACCAAAGCTCCCCACCTTGGTCTCTCACGAAGGGTCTCTTGATCTTGGAATCTCACCAAAGATCTTGATCTTGGTATCACAACAAATATTTGACCTTGACCTCTCATCAAAGTTATCTCTCGGCTTTGATATCACATCAAAGGTACCCGACTTTGATATCTCATCAAATGTGTATTTTCCTTTACCCTAGCCTTACTTTTATAATCATGAGTTATAATCTAAACCTAATCTCCAAAGTGATAGGCGACTGTGATTACTTCTCACCTCACTTAATATTTACATGCTTAGATTACATGCTAATTACTTTTATCACTTTCCTTAAATATCTCAACTCACTAATAAAACACTTTTACTTTAATTATTCCTTTAACTAAAGTAAACTCAAGGATAGAAGGCTTTTGAAAAATTCCACATGCTAGACACATGCCAATGCAGAAGTACCTGTATGATGCTACCACTAACATCAATAGAAACTCATGCACTTGTTGGAACAAAATAAGTGACCAAATTTCATAATAATGTTGGCTAAAACATTTCCAATTTTTACTTATTGTTTATGATAAAATACTATGAAATGTGGATGATGAAGAACACATTGTAATGAGTGATCATTGAATTATTTTTATCCTTTAACTGATATGAATTACTTCAATTGTGATATGTGGGGACATGTTACTTGTAACACACCCAAACCCCTAAGTACCTTTTTAAGGGATGGGGCATCAAAATTTATCTTTCCTCCATCATCTCAAATCCTCTTCCCAATATTTCCATCACCTTATGCTCGTCAAGAGATTTCCAACAACTGTTACCATGCTCAAATTTGAGCTCTGGATCGAAATTTATTCCCTTCCGAAGATCTTCAGTCATCATTGGTCAGAGGCCATGTGGCACCCACGTGGGTTCATCTCATTCGTACCACTCCACCTAGCACGGACTTGACCATGGTTTTCATCCCTTAGTGATGACATGGTCGTTGGAGAGGCAGTTACATGGGATGTTCCCCACGCCTTTGTGATCATTGGGCCTTCCTATCCATGTCTGAACCATTCTCAGAGTCTCAAAGTACCGAAATCCTGCCATGTGGCTCTAACCTTTAGCAAGGTTCCTCATCACACTGGGATGAACATACCCACAAAACTATCGAACTCCTAAGGTCTTGCCACGTAGCTCTGACCTTTGTCCATTTTGGAGCATACATTATAACATCCTAAACCTCCCAGAGTTCCAAACTCCCGAACTCCCGAGGTCTCATTGGCCATTAGGTCAAACAACTGTGCCCTAGGGGGTGACATGTGGCAAAGGGAAGAGATGACGCATGGTTCTATGAGTGGAAGACATGTGTCACATTCCAATTGGCATATGAGGTCTGTAAAAATCATGAATCAAGGTGACATGTGGCATGTCAAACATGGGTCCATGTCACCCTAGGTGACATCAACATGCCACATCACTTCGAACAAACATCTTCTGGAAGCCTCTAACCTCTCTACCTAGGAAATCACTCGGATCCCCAAATTCTGAACTTCTGTTGGTGACCTCCCAATACATTTTATCCCACGGTCGAGACGGGTCCATGTATATGTCCAGATTGACGACCTTCATTTCTTCGTGAATTTGGCATTCAGGGTTCCAACTGTTTAAGACTCTTTTTCCCCCGGAGTAGTTCAACGTCGAACTAACCATGATACAAATCCAACGGACCAAAGATATCCTAAAGCATCCTCAGATTGACGGTCCATGTTACTTCATGAGTTCGACATTCATAGGTTATAAATATTTAATGCCCTTTCTCTCTCGGAGTAGGAAATCTCCGAAGTGCTATACGTTATCCTTCCATTAGGTGGTCAGAAGGTTGGGATAAGTTCTCAATGGACTCCCCGGATCAATGGCTCACAAATCTAGCTCAAGGGTCCCTTAGTCTCAGTGTTAGGCCACTCCGAGAAGGACACTTGTCATCCCAAAACACGTTGGAAATATGCATGGCACCTGCCTCGGGTTACTGACACCTCTTTAATACGTCACAAGGCCACCACACATGGCATCATCATTTCCCAATGCGTGGAACCCCACGTTCTCTCGACGTGATACACACGTTCCCATGATCAAAAGACCGAGAGGAGTCTCGAAGGATATTTAGATCGACGATCTACATTACTTTGCAACTCCGACATTCAGGGGTTTTGATGTTATAATACCTCTGTTCTCCCGAAGAGGTCAACGCTGGAATGACCAGGACATAGATCCAACAGTTAGGAGAGATCCTGAATATCCTTCAATCTACGGCTCGCGTTACTTCGTGACCTAGAAGATTATTGGGATTTAGCAAGGGGTCAAATCCCACGATTACGGGTAACTAACCACCAGCCATCAATCATCCTTCAAGTTACCATCTTGATAGATCACCTTCAGTGCAATCTCAATTCTATGAGGATTCCAACATCCCGAATCTTCAAACCCCCGAGGCCCCGAAGCTTAGAAGGCTTAGCTCCTGTTAGGCGTAGCGTTGGGTTCCATGGTCCTGGTCATATGATATTTTTGACAAGTTCTTAGGGATACACCCTTTTCTCTCAACCAATATTTGGTTAAGGCCATGGGCACGAGCCCGCAACTACTTGGATGAATTCTTTGAAGGAAGCACCCTCGAATCACAGAACTTAAGTTCTAAAATAGGGAAAGGTATTTTCAAGGGATCAACAGGACTAGAGAAGTCCCGTAGAGTATGCCCCGAATCTAGAGATGTGCGGTTGAATCTTGGGAAAAAACCTTGAGGATTTTCCAACCAGCCCAGAGGCCAAACTTGTCACCTTACAACCATTCAAATGCAACAGTTTACAAAAGAAAATTAAGCATTGTTAGCATTAATTTCACGCAAGGCAAAATTAATCACAATTATAGACATTCAATTCATGCATTTCAATTCAATTGCATAGGGAAAACAAAATACATATATATTACATTCGATCACTGACTAACTGACTGTGGGTATTCTCCTTTCCACCCAATGGTAGGCTTAGAGGAATTCATTCTTAGCACTCTTGCAGCCCCCATCCCAAGCCATGATATCACTAGGGAACCTTTGCAGTTTCTCAAAGGTTCTTTCTCTATCACAACCTTTGCGAGGTTTATCAGATTCTCCCTTAGCATCAATCTTGCGACCTTCTTCTCAGGTCCTATTTTATGCAAATTCTCTAAGATCCTTTCTCTTGTTCTCTCCAGTAACCAAAACAACTTAATCTTCTCGTTCTTCTTCTCATCTTGAGAGGCTCACATGCTCTTCCTCTTTTATCTCTGCATATCCAAGTCACATGACCCCTATGGGCACTCGTCTCCCTCTTGCCTCCTTCGTGTGTATTCTTGCATGCTTTTTTCCTCCTCAGGAAGGTTATGGACATGTCATTTTCCTTCTGTCAGAAGAAACTCGGGTCAGTTTGGGTCTGTAGGAAAACTACACTCTACGGTACTTCGGGCTGGCAGTCTTTTGTCTCCTCAACCAGACTCTCCATGCTTCCATTCATGGGGGTAGTTGATTGTTCAACCACCAATCCTTCTTTCATTAACTGATTTTTCCTTGGGATCAAGATGAGGCTTATTATTTCAACAAAGATAATTTGGGTCATTTTGACATAATGAACCCTCTCTACAGTTTCCTCACTCTTTCCTCTAGTGATATCATGGATAGTACTTCTAGGCTTCACCCCCACATTCATTCATTGGCAACATAAACAATAATACATTTATATTCTTTGCATGCCATAGCATGGTAATCATAATCAACAATTAATTACAAGTTGGGGGAAACCGGGGTGTTACAATCCCCTCCCCCTAGAAAGGAACATCGTCCTCAGTGTTCTTTCTTAGTAATACCTTTCATTCCTTTGTCATTCAGTTGTTTCAGAAATCTTGATTATCTTTCTTGGTCGGGTCCTTTCCAGACTCTTGGATTTTTTCACCTGCCTTCAATAATATTTGACAACAAGCATATTAATCACAATTTCATGCAAAAACATTTTATTGTTGTGCAAAATTCAAGAGGATAATTTCATAATATAGTAAAACACTTATCTGTGTAGTTCATGGATTTTCATCCATATGGTTGTCTTGTTATCTTAACTCATTTTTTTTCCTTGACATACCCATTGTGTTCATGATCCCAATCAATAGTTTATAAGAATTATCAAAGTCTCTTCTTTCTTAGGTCACTCGCCCTCCAGGCCCAGGCTCAGGCATCCCCTTCTCTACTATACAACCCCTCGTGTAATGATCCCAAGCCAAATTATTTCTTGGAATCACTAACTACTACTAATTTATTGAGTTATTAAGTGCATACAAGATTCATCAACACATGGAGATCACAATATATTCAAGATGTAGAAGCACAAGCAAAGATCTGACCTTTTTATTATGAGCAATGTAAGATCAATACAATAGATGGCCGATCTGGCATAAACCTCAGATGGCCGTACAAGAAATAGATATGAGCTGCTACAAAATGCTCCCGCTAATACAAAAGATGCCTCCAAAGGATGAATAAGAAATGAAGATCAATACAAGCAGATCTGAATGAAAAACTCTCCAGCTGAAGAATGTCATGCTCCAATAGAAGGCTGAAACCCTCAATAAATCGGCCCTGTTCCCAAAAGTGTCCAATCACCCTAAGAAATATGCCAACTGATAGATCGGGTGATGGTAAGAACAACCCAGGTGCCCAAATCTCCAAGATCCCTCTCAATATCTGTAGATCTGAAATTCTCCACTGAATGGTGTGCCCCACTGGATGATTGAAACCCTAGTTGGTTCAGCCCTGATGAAGGAGGCCTCCAAATGCTCTGAAACTCTCCAAGAATATAGATCGGACTATGAGAATCCTTTGGGAGAAGTTTCGAACTCAGAGCTCAAGCTAATCTCCCTAGATCTGAATTTTACTGCATCACAGGACGTCCCCTATGGCTCCAAGACGTCCCAGTCTGCAAACAAATGTAGAATGATGATAAACCTCCAAAAAATCCCTCAAACTGATGGTCCTACCCCTGCAAACAAAACCCAACTATCGGAATGGCCCCAGGCCCTCAGGATAGCTGGATTGAACCTCCCTCTAGATGATGGTGCGCCCTTGCTGGAAACACAAGAACAGTACGACCTGCTACCTTCTGAAGCACTAGATGGATATGGGTTGAGACTAGAATGGTGTGGAGGAGTCTTTCATCCCCGAGACTAAGCTGTGGAACAAGGTGAGTGGATATTTCACCACTGAGTTTCTCACAAGGGTTTGTACAGCAAAACCCCCAAAATGAATGCTCAAGAGCAATAGCAAATGCTAATCCAAAACCAGAATGAATAATAGGTGCACCCCAACCTCTTACTTATACTTTTCCTTCTAATCTCTGTTGATTTAGGTTAACTCCTAGGGTTAATCTTCTATTCTTCTATTGAGTTATATTTTACTCCTTTATCCTTTTCCTTTATTAAGTCAACTTAAAAATATAACTTTTAACTTCTTGACTTTCCCCCCCTCAGTGTGAGACTATGACCTAGTCGGGGTGCCCAGGCCACTGAGTCTCCTCATCACCTCTCTAAGAGGTGGGGGACATTATAGTCTCCCCTGCTTGAAATTGCTTTTCCTCAAGCAATTCCAAACCTGCTTCTCTAACCACGTGCTCCTGCTCCCAAGTGGCATCCTCAATGGGTAAATCCTTCCACCTAATCAGATACTCCTTGATGCTTCGGTTTCAGAGCCTCTTCTCTTTGACTTCTAACACCTCCTCAGGAATCAAAAAAAGTTGTCCCTCCTCATCCATGGGAGGTAATGCCTCAATAGCCCTGACGTGTTGACCGAGGGCTTTCTTAAGGCACGAGACATGGAAGACGTTGTGAATTTTTCTACCTTGTGGAAGCTCCAACTCATAAGCTACTACCCCTATCCTCTTGTTGACTCTGTAAGGTCCAAAGAAACGTGGTTGTAGTTTCTTTTCTCCACTTCTTTTAATCGAGGCTTGTCTATATGGTTGCAACCTCAAAAAGACTAAATCGCCAACCTCAAAGGTATGATCAACTCTGTGCTTGTCTGCTTGGACCTTTTGTTGGTTTTGTGCCCTCTGTAAATGATCCTTCAATTCCCTGAGAATGTCTTGGCTCTGTTGTATCCAATCCTGTACCATCGGA
>ML787817.1:318536-343939 GCA_009831015.1 Picea engelmannii | reverse complement strand
TTTTCCTTTCTTAAGTCAACTTAAAAATATAACTTTTAACTTCTTGACTTTCCCCCCCTCAGTGTGAGACTATGACCTAGTGGGGGTGCCCAGGCCACTGAGTCTCCTCATCACCTCTCTAAGAGGTGGGGGACATTACACCTCGGGTGATCCATCTTGCCTTGCCAAGGATTTCTCACACAAGAAGAGTTATAAAGACTTCATTGAGTCTTACATTTGAGGCATCCCACAAACTTGCATTTTCAAGGCATCCCTTCGGCTTGTGTTGCCATAACACAACATATTCTAGGGCGATCATGACTTACCACGGGGTTCTACCATCTCAACAGTAGCCATTTTCATGATTTCTAGCTTGAAAACCTTCACCTGTCCTTCCTAGATAGATCCTTTCATCTCATATGTATCACAGGTATACATAAATTATGAGATATTATCATCAATTTCAAATTCAGAATTTTCTTGCAAACCTGTCACCCACATATTTCCAAATTCCACATTTATTTTCATATATGTTCCGCATAGGAACCAGATTCACAAGTATGGGACTTTCCTTCCCATAGTAGTTTTTCTCCGCATACAATTGGTCTTCCTTATGGTCTTACAACAATGCCATATCCAAGAACCTTTTCTTCCTACAATTTCAACATTCCTCAACCAAACAAATTGTTAGTTTTCCTACACATTATATTTTCAAAACTATGCATACTAATAGTCCAAGTCATTTTCATCTATTCAGGGGTACAAGGAAAAAGGATATATCATTATTTACGTATGCATCCCTTCAACACACTAAATTTTCCCAATGCAATTTTATTTGTGAAACATCTTTAATCCCAATGACAATATTCATGGCTACATTCATACCCAATGTTCCCTTACATTGGGTTTAAGTTTGCCACACTTATGGCAAGCACCTTGTCATGGTGTGTTGGAGCTCATCCAACCTCTTCACCATAGGGTTTAATAATTCTTATTCATTAATGCAGATGGAATGCGCTTCCTGCTACAAGATGATCACGATCCCCAATCAACACATGTGAAACTAAAATTTTCTCTTGAATGCACCCAAGCATTCTTTCTTCAGTGGTAACCAGGGTGCCAAAACTCATGGCAACCCAAATTTTCCTTTTCTTTAATGCCTCTACAATTCAAGTAGAGTATTGGAAGGTCCCCCTTCCTTAATGGCCAATCTATTGTCTTCCATCCTATGTAAACATGCATTTCCTCAATGTATCTCATGCAACGTGTTAACTATGAGCAACTTTATCCCCAATCTCCCTAGATTGGTCATTGTACCCATGGTACTCCTTACTCATGTATTTTATTGAAAGGATTATAACTCATCCTTGACCAGCATAGACTTCCTCTGCTTGAGGTTGTTCGTCATTAGCAATTGTCTTTCTCAACAACTCCATTTTTTTCTACATATGTCATACACCACAAATATATTAGTCGTCATGTAGATAAAAATGCTTGTATCATAGCCTTAAAATCAATAAAACATTTTCAGATATGTCCTAGCATATCTTTATGCACTTCATCACATTATCCTTAATTTTTCCATGAGTGAAACACAAACAATTCTCAATTGTTTCTACATTCCTACAACCATCATCACTATGATTTCAAAACATTTACTTTCATTAGTAAATCAATCTTTCTTACCAAATAAATACAATAAACAATAAGGAAGGGCTCAAGGAACTCTGCCCTCGTCCAACTACTTCTACACAGCCCTAGACTTTCATTCCAATTGAGTTATTTTCCAGGGCCTAACTTCCTTTATTTAACACGGTTTGACCAAGCCCATTCATTTAAATATGCTTATTTATTCATTGTCCCTTTTTCTAGTTGTACTTGTTCCCGCAACTCCTCTCCTAAGACTTACAACTCTGTTAAACAATTCAAAGTTCTTAGGGTGAGAAAAGTGTTCCTCCTTTTCTCCTTCTTTGCTTATGCAATCTACTTCTTATTGTGATATCCATGCTCTGTTCCTTGAGCAACCTTGGTTAGTTTCTCCCTAACCTATTGGATACACCCACATGCTCCAAGAGCAGATTTATTTTCATAATGATTCATGAACCTGCACATTTTTCACATTACCATTCAATTATCAAAATGATCAACATTCATTTGTTAGTATTCCACTCATACATTTTGTTTTATAATGTAATCTTGGATTCTTATATATATATGCTTGCAGTCCACTACTCAATTCTTAGTAGTCATTAAGGTTGTGACTATGTTCTCCTGACAGAGTCTTCACACAGTTTCTCCACAAGGAACTCCTTCAGCATGCAACTTCCTTATTGCATATCCTTCACTATCGGTGATGGCATCAACCTTGAGTTAGCTTCATCTGTGTACCAGATACTTCTATAAGGAATATAAACATGCATCTGTGTTATGCATCCATATTATTTATCCACACATATTCCTTGTTTTATTAACTTACATCCATGATGTACTTAACCATATGCATAATCATAATCCTATGTGTAGCTACCATAGATATATTTCAAAGCTCACATACATCTTTACTTTAAAATCATTCAACTCATGATTGTTCACAATCATTCTCATGCGATCCTCAAAGGCATAATCATTTTGCCTCTTGTCTTGACAATAGAGCATCCTTTCTCATTTACTCTTACATAATACATGTGCATCACTTGCACATTTAATATCATTCACTCGTATCTATTTGGTTTTAATATCAGTCTTCATATCAAGAAACCTCACAATGTATTAAATCCATGCACTCAAGCATATACAGACATAGCCAAACATTCATCATGCAAGCTCATTGCTTGTACCTTTTTCCATGTCATTCATACACATGAACATATCAGACTTCCAAATCCTTCTCCCAAGGATCTTCCAATCATTCTTATTATAAGTCTTATAGATATACTCATCACTGAGTTTCTGTCTCTGTTGAGAGCTTGCAATCATTCACATGATATCCACCTGGAAGTTTAAATAGACATAGTCATAACTATGTTCCCCCTTGTGTATGAAGAAACCAAGTAAGAAGGAATTTTTACCTCAACTAGTATAAATTTATTCAACAACCCATAAATACCATCTGGGAAATTCCAAAAAAGCTCAAGGAAACAAGACAACTTATTGTTACAGGTGAATCCTCTTGCGGACAAGCATATTCCCTCTTGGTCTCTAAACTCCTAAGGCTAAGACAGAAAAGTGCTTAACATGGACACTAACATCCTTTTATATATAATCAAGCTAACATATGAAAGAGAAGAAGAAAGATATGTACCTTATTAGCGACGTTTGTCCTTGCAAAGTCCAGGCTGAGCTTCGATCCTGAGCTCCCTAATAGGTCCTATAAAACAAACAAAGGTACAAAATACTTCCTACTCTACTGATATTAGTTCAAATATAGATCCATCTACTACATACAAACTCATGTAGAACAAACATAAGTCTAAAAGGAACAGGCCAAGCATTGATGTATTGATAAGAACAAGTAAAAGTACTTACAATACTTTGGATGAAGGTGCAACAACTTCTTCCAGTTCTCCTTATCCAACCCCTTTGCTCAATTAATTTACATTGATTGCTTTGATGACATACCACTTATAGGATCATAAGTTTGGTATCAATCTCTAGTCTCCACTGTTCTTGTATGTTTCCTATGAGATCATAGGTTTCATACCTCCAATCTTTTTCATGTACCTTGCCTCCTTATATAACCTTGGAGAGGCCCAACCACTTGAGATATCTTTTGGATAAGTTTAGGATTCCTCTCCTTAAGTTGAGGATATTCCCTAAGATCATGTCTTGACCTAATATTCGAACCCAACTACCTGCAGATATTGAGGGGATTGTCCCCTGATTTCCTCCAACAAACCAAAAATTCACTCAGAAAGGGTAGCGCTCCCCCAAAAGGGTGCATAGGGTGCTCAAACACTCCACCAAAGAGGCCTAGGGAGTGCTATCACTCCTTGACAGTGGGTAGGGGAGCGCTCCTCTCCAAAATCCATTTTTGAGTGGTACTTTCAGTGGCAAAAGGCTTGTACTCCTTGTCAATTGATTTCTCTTCTTCAAAACTAGTCTTTGAGGTGTCTTAAGTGTCTTTATGATGTCGTTAGAGGCATGACATAGGAAAGATAACAGTATGATGTTTGTGACACTTGCAACACTTGTGGTCAAGATGTGACACTTGTGGACAATATGCGACACTTACAACACTTGTAATGACAACATTTGCGACACTATTGAAGTGAGTAATTTTGATGTGTAACAAATTGCCCCCCAAAGTATGATGTTAGAAGATGATGATGACTGAAGTAATTTGTAGACTTTTTCGAGCAAGGGTAGGGACACATAGAGACTGGAAAAAGCTGCACACAACCATCAAACAAACATTATGACATGTTTCAAATCCAAGGCAGGCATACCTATGCTTGAGTGATAAAGACTTTTTAGGTATGGCTGCCATAAAATACACTACGGATCCATAATTATATTGATAAAAGGTATAGCCACTAAAGATACAATGTGGATATATACTTCTATGACTTGAACGGATTGTAGCCATGAAGAATACATAGTGTATCTATGAGACGACAAGACATAGCCACGACCAATACAAAGTGGATCTATGTAACAATATATGTGTCATAGTTCAAAAGAACTCCTTTGCAACCTGGGCAAAGTATACATAAGAGTGAAAACTCAACCCAGGATCTTCTTACCGATCTCGATGTAGTACGAATCTAACCATGTGAATAGATGTCCTGATGTCAAACATGGTAGAAACCACTTGATTACCGGTCAATGATGTAAACCGTTAACAAGCGCGAGAGAAATCATCATTGATGTCAATGATTCCCAAGGTACTCTAGTACATTCCAACGAATGTGAATGGATGAGATGAAGTCGAACATCTGTGGAATCATCCGATCAGGAGTCAATGATGTAAACCCACTATCAAACATGAAGAGGCCTGCCATTGAGGCATGCAAGTCCCAAAGTACTAACTAGTTTCTAAGTCTAATTCCTGTATAATGTGTTGAAGTCGACAGGAATAGACTTGTTGAAGGAGGGCCTTGATGTATCCCCTATCAACGACATGAAACTGACACAGAGATGTAATTGGTAGATCAAATGAACATGGACTGACACGGGTATTGAAACAGGATATTTGTGATGGCTAACTCTCAAGGTAGATACTTCCCTTGAACATTGAGGCACAACAACAGAAAATTGACATGGACCAAAACTTGATGATGCAATGGATGCTATGACTTTCATCAGGTGACCCAAAGGAGTAAAAGAAACTCATAGGATTGGCTCAGTGCAGAGGTTCAGAGGATTAAAATGCATGCAAAGACAAAGTTTCGTGTTCAAGGGCGACCATAAGAGTTACTGGTAGTGTTCTCAAAAACTTCTTGGCTTGCTCTTTCAATTTTCCCCCATCCAAGTAGACGAGTACCTATTTTTAATTTAACGAGCTCGAGGAGGGTAACACATGCTCGATATGACTCACCTTTGGTAAGTCCCTCTTCCTTTATTCAATGAACTGGAAGATGTAAGGGTTCGGTCCCATATGGGCCCTTCAATGTATGATTGTTTAACGAGTCCAGAGAAGGTAAACTCAGTGGTTTTTCATATTTAGAGAGTCTGAACACAACTTAAAGATGACTCCAATGTTGTCTTTTTTCATAATGTTAGTCTCGCAAGGCCGAAAAAGAGATAAACTATCACTCGAAAGATGCCCTTTCAAACCTTTTAACAAGTGGGAAAGGAAGCAATATCACTCGAAAATCTTTTCATGTTTAGAGAGTCTGAAAAGAGATTAAAGACGACTCCAAGGGGTTCCTTTTTCGTATATCCATGCGAGTCCAAAAAAGTGATAAAAGTATACTTAGTTACATTCTCATGTTTTTTCGAGCACGAGAAAGAACAAAGACCAAGCTTGGTATGCCCCCAACTTGAAATCTAGTGGCTTGACTACAGAATGATCATCAAAGGCTGGAGACATGCCCTCCAAGCTTCAATTCATTCACCGACTGTGAGGTTGTTACCAGTTTCTCTACTAGATGGAGAAAAAATATAAGACTAGATGAAATGAAGGTTTAAAAGAGGTGATTGTTTCATTTTTTAACGATCTCGACACAAGAAAAGAACTATGCTCAAGGCTCCGGGTTCAATCCCTAGATTTTTGTTTCATTTTTTAACGAGCTTGCAACAGAGAGGAAAAATGTGCTCAAAGCTTCTGTTTCATTTTTTAACGAGCTTTCTACAGAGAAGAGAAATTATACTCGTGACCTCTATTTCATTTTTTAACGAGCTTGCCACAGAAGAGAGAAACTATGCTCATGACCTCTGTTTCATTTTTTAACGAGCTTTCCATAGAAGAGATAAACTATGCTCATGGACTCTTCTTGATCATGGTTTCCAAGAGAATAACGCTCTGGAAAGACACCATGTCAAGGGACAAAACTCGGTCATGGATTCCAGGGGATCTTCACTAGATGGAAGAAAATCACTCTAGAAGGAACACATGTCGAGGGCCGCGACAGGGGTAAGGAGATCAGGATCCAATAGCCCTACCGAAGAGATCACCATGTCAACTACCAGATCCAAATCATCAGAAGTCAAAGGAATGGGAGATGATGGGAAATTGACATCAAGAGGGGAGATAGAATGTATATCTGCCTAAATTTATTCATGAGGGGGAAGAAAAGAGGATCGATGATGGTTATCATCCCGAGGTAGCTCGTCAATGCTCAACATTTCAATAATAGATTCATCAAAGGGAACAAATGGGAAAATATAGTCGATTGCAGATGACAAGGAACTTAATCGTGATGGAATTGAGTAACTATCGGGTGCCAATAGATGTTGGTCATCCAAAGAGGGAGGAGCAGATTGGATAGAAACGTATGATGTTTCAGCTGGACTAACTGGCACAGTGTCACCTAGTGCATCGAATTCCAACGGACTAGGTACAATCCAAGGGTCAGATGATTCCAAAGATCGATAAGTAGCGGTCAAAATCATATCGACGATGACAATATGATGTGTAGTCGGTGGAAGTGGTGTAGGGAAGGTACCCATAAGGCTAGAATATTTCAACAAGACAACACCAACGTTTTCATACGTGATCTTGTGGTCACCCAAGAAAGGAATGTTGTTGGTAGCAGGAGTGCGAGCATCAGTTGTGTAGAAATCTAATTAATCAATAGTGACAATTTTGCCCTGATGAGGAAATTGTACACATCGGAACACCGAAGAGGCAACGACAGTCATAGCATAAAACCAACTTCTTCCAAGTAACAAGTTGTAATCGAGGGGAGCATCGACCACCTCGACATCAACAGTGACAGTTTTGCCACCCAATTGGATGGGCAGGGACTATAAAATCCCATGGGGATGAAAACCTTGCCCATCGAATGCGCATAACATCATTGGGGATTTTTTAAGTGCAGGTGATTTTAAACTTTTCCAACATGCTGAAGACATGACACAAGTAGAGGCTCTCTCATCCAAGATAGTTCGATGGATTTGTTGATTGTGAACAAAAACATCAACTTGAAAAGCAAGTTGGTGGGAGAGTCGAGATGTATAATTGTCCAGTTTAAACATGATATGGTTGGACAAATCAAGATCAACAATGCCAATAGTAGCCAAGAGCATTCTAAGTTGATTGGGGAAGTGTTGTAGAACTTCTAACACAGACATAGCACATGGTGCTTGAGCCAAATCTTCAACAATGTTGTAGTTCTTGGCGGCACGTGAACTAGGATTAAAGGTAGATTTACGAATAGTGCTCTTAGGAGGGTGTAGGATAGAGTTGAACGTAGGTTTCTCAATCTAAGGTGGTCCATATGAAGGATTAACTGATGGAGGACTAATAGAGGACGGTGATGGATCCAGTAAAGTACCGATACCGTTAGTGACTTTTCCTTTGTCAGGGTTAACCGGTGTGTCATATGTCTTAGAGTGAGTGGTCAAATTAATCCCATTAAACATATAAATGTGTGCACTTGTCGAGGCCTCATCATGAGGATGGATAGAACTTCCCCCCTTGAGAGGGGGTTTTAGCAACCATGGATTGTTGCTTTGGAAAACGTTGAGTAAGCACAGCGGGTTGTGAATTTCCTTTGAAAATTTCAGCCACTTCATCGCAATGTGAACAGTCTCGAGTGTAGTGATCGTCACCACAAATGATACAAGGGAATTTCAGTTTCCGCTGTGGTTTCTTTTCGGTAGCAAGTGTTTCAGATTAATTTTTTGGTTGTTCATTGTTATCGGTATTTTTTTATTTATTTTTTGCCTTCTTCTTACCTCTGGATTGTTGTGAAGGGGTAGATTGAATTGCATTCACCTCAGAGATCTGAGTTTGGGGGGAGGTAGAGGAGATTTTGGTTGACTGGGAAGTAGATTGAGTTTTGACAGAACCGATAACACCGTCCGCATGAGATGAGGACGACGGCTTAGATGGATCGACATTAGCTCAAGCAACATTCAGAAGAAACTCATACAAAGTACCATATTGTGAATAAACCAAATCTAAGTACTGAGTCTGAGCAATGGTTTCTTCCTCGGTGACTGTGCCACCTATAGCGACATCGCAAGCAATCGGGGGTAAAAGTGATTTAGCAAACCATTCCACCAATAATATGTTAGGAATGACTACTTTGATCATCCTTCGTCATCGTCTCCACTCATGAATATGGTCAGAGATATGCATAGAGTCAGTTTGAAAAAGGGAGGTCAAGATTTCAGTACCCGTCTCATTGTGAATAGGTAGTTGAAAGTGCATGAGGAAAGACATGTCAAGGGAGTTGAAATCATGAAAATAAGCGCGTGGTAGTTCAATATACCACTTTGTTGTTGAGCCCGTCAATGTTCGCTGGAAAAAACGCCAATGTACAGAATCATCCATGAGGGAGTTTGATGAACACCAGAAATGGAAAGTCATCACATGGTTTTTTGGATCTTCTCCAGATTTTCTGTCAAATTTCAGAATATCAAAAGGAAGTTTAGTTGGAATAACTGGCCAAACCGGTGAATGAAAAATAGGATCATTGGTTAACCGAGACAAGTCTGGGAGATCCAGAGTCGCAAGGAAAGGTAGTTGTGGATTAATTTGTGGATGATACTAGTGTGGAATAAGAACACCAGTAGGACCATAAATAGGGTTAGGTGGATAATTGTAACCAGTAGGTCCTCCTACATATGGTTGTTGCTGACTACGATAAGTAGGATTCGATGATGGTTGAGAAACATTTGCATAACTCAGTGGGTTCTGAGCGTTATAAGTCGGGTGATTTGTTTTCCCATAAGGAGGATAAACATGTTTCCCTTGAGGAGGGTAAGAAGTAGATCCTAGAGGCGGATACACATTAGGGGGAGGATAAACATTATGCCCTTGGGAAGGATAAGGTTGTTGTCCTTGAGGACTCCAGTTGGTGTTTGGGATGCCCGGATAAGGTTATCCATAAGATGGTCTGGAAACAAAAGGATTTGATACTCCTCCTTGTGGGTTATGATATGAGTGCCCCCCAATGTGGGGTTGGGTAACTGTGCCTCCTGAAGATACTCCTTAGGATTGTGAAGGGTTTCCAGAAGACAAAGGTTTCCCCCCTACCAGCAGTGGATTAACGACCGGGGTATGAATGGCAAAGGGAGTTTTCCCTTTGGGAAGAACATGAAAAGGGGGTTGTTCCCCGGGAGGGGTAGGCCCACCATAGGATGGCGATATTCCAGGAGGGATAGGTCCGCTAGATGGTGGTTTCCATACATTCGGTTGTATTTAGCTGGAAAGGGTCTGCATTCTCAGGTGAAAAGATGTCCCAGCAAGATCGTGCAGAACATGTGGAGCTATAGAGTGAAAGTTTGTAAAAGCGAGGGTAGGGATTGAAGTGCCTTGGGAATGAGTAGAGGTGATGAGTCCAGCATTAGGATAGACTTTTGCTGATGAAATAGTAGGTTTAATAACTTGATCGATGGGGTGATTCATCGTTTGACCAGATGGCCCAGTTTCAATAGGAGGGTCATGAGGATTAAAGGGCTGTTGAAAGGATTCAAAATGCTCATAGAGATTGTGTCCTAATGAAGTCCTCCATACGGAACGAGCACGTGTGGTATTTGTATCTACTTCAATGGTGGGATGAACATGATTCTTATACTCATCACCAAAGGTTGGTTCTGTGGATCCCATATATGTTTCGGTAAAACCTCTCACAGGTAACTGTGGGACCTCTTCATCTATGATGTTCCCAAGAGAGTCTAAACGAAGAAAAAGTGGTTCACGAGGAATTGTTGACATATATGTAGTGTGGGGAGTGGGATTCTCAACCGTAACCAAAGCACCTTCTGAATTGTCTAACGGGGGAGTAACAACACTCCCAACATCAGATTGATTTTCTACCTTTCCACGGTAGTTGTCTTCTGGAGGGTTAGGAGGTAAGGGTTGGTAGCCTTCCAGAGGCAGCCCTTGCATCCTACCCGATCGACGAAGACCTTTATTGTCTACAGGATCAATTTTGGAGAATAATAGTACATGCTGAAAAATATAGGGCCATCTAATGAAAAGAAACAACATACACTAATAAAATATAGGAATCAAAACCAAGCAAACAAAACCTTCTCTCGATGATCGTACTAGTTGGTGATGAAATACAACATCATGTGATCAAGTCAATAAGGGTCTAGGATATGGTGGAACAGTTACAATGGCGACCTACTTAATGGACTTTCACCTTGGTGCAAGCTTCCATGCAGTAATTGTGGATTTACCCTCCAAGGAGCCCGAGTGAGTTTGACCAATGTATGTTCCAGGTATAGTGAGACTTCCCTTCACCGTCACCTTGTGTAAGTACCTAAATATTATGGGAACTAAGGACACCAACTTGCAGTCATCCCCTGGGCGGGTATAGTCGACAGTCCGATCTGAACGTATGGGCAGGATAACAAGTCCGAAATCAACTCGATAGGCTCCCACACATAATCGTGGGTATACCCTCAAGTGATCCCTAATATACGATATGACCACTACAAATAGTTGAACCACAGAGGGATAATATCCATAATTTTCCTGAATGTGACATCGTGAGTAACCCCTATGTGAGAGGGGGATCCCAGAAAGCCTATACGACAATTGTATTTTCTCTCCCTATCACAAGATGCTAATGTTTGTTTTGAAAAACTTTGGAGAGTTGTACTCGCATCCTAATCCAAAGTACTAGTCCTAGTCTAATGTTGGTGGAAGATCCTAAAAGCAAAAATGTTCTAGATAAATTTTAATTAGTGATGATTTTACGGCTATTCTTTACTCAAAGGGTGTATGACAATGAAACTGATGGTATGATGACTCAATTCCCAAAAGTGCACAAGAAGATGGTAAGCAATCCTTGCTTTCAATGAATCCCTATTTAAGGGAAAGAGAGAAAGTTGTTTTCACTATCAAACACTAATATGCAATGTCCTCAATCAATTTGTTTCTCACTCAAATCCAATGGAATGCTAAAAAAAATTTGAAATTCCTTCTAATATCCAAACCAATCACTAAAATATGTCCTTTTTCTTATATGTTAATGATAATCAGATGTAATACTTCCAATGCCAATCAGACTTCAGGATTAAACAGTCAGAATCAAACCTCACACAAACAAAAATACACTCTCGTCGTGAAATAGACAAGAAGGACAACGATAACCAAATTTGCAAACAAGAACCAAAAACCTCAAACAAAAGAGAAATGATGGAAAAATGACCTCAAATATCAAATTAAAAGGTTCACAGACCTTTGGATTTCCTCACAAAAGTTTCCACTCAATCAGATAAAGGAGAAAAAAACAACAAGTTAACTCTAGGTCAACAAAGACAAAGAATGACTTCAAGGCAAGGAAAGAAAATTTCAAATTCCCAAACAAGAAGAGATCAATCCTTAGAAAACAGGGTGTTGAAAGCCAATACCAAGATGGATTGAGAGTATGAGACCCTGAGCAAATGTAAAAGGCAAAAATTGAACTCAGAAACTGAAAACCTAGAGGATTTTTCATAAAAAAGGGGGTAGTGCTCTCGTGTAAGGGGAACCAAAGCATTCCAATGCTCTGTGTAAGACCACCAAGGAGTGTTGGCACTCTGATAACAAGGGCAGGGCAACGCTTTGCTTCAAAAGCTTAGAAAAATGCCCAGAAACTCAAAAATCAAGCAAATTCAGTCAATCAGGGTGATCATGATGAAATAAAGAGGCAATCAAACAAATATAAGAATCAAAAAGAAAATATGGAGAAGGTCACGTGAGTGGGAAAAGGGACAAAACAAGTTCTAGGAGTGGAAACAAAAATCAGAGCTCCTCCCCAGTGGAGTCGTTAATTTCTGTTACAGGTGAATGCTCCTGCGGACAAGCGGATTCCCTCTTGGTCTCTAGACTCCTGAGGCCAAGATAGAAAAGTGATTAACATGGACACTAACATCCTTTTATGTCTAATCGAGCTAACATATGAAAGAGAAGAAGAAATATATGTACCTTATTAGCGACATTTGGCCTTGCAAAGTCTAGGTTGAGCTTCGATCCTGAGTTCCCTGATAGGTCCTATAAAACAAACAAAGGTACAAAAGACTTACTACTTTACTGAGATTAGCTCAAATATAGATCCATATACTGCAGAAAAACTCATGTGAAACAAACATAAGTCTGAAAGGAACAGGCCAAGCATTGATGTATTGATAAGAACAAGTAGAAGTACTTACAATCCTTTGGATGAAGGTGCAACAACTTCTTCCAGTTCTCCTTGTCCAACCCCTTTGCTCAAGTAATCTACAATGATTTCTTTGATGACATACCACTTATAGGATCATAAGTTTGGTATCAATCTCTAGTCTCCAATGTTCTTTTATGTTTCCTATGAGATCATAGGTTTCATACCTCCAATCTTCTTCATGTACCTTTCACCATGAGAAGGCATCCTTATATAACCTTGGAGAGGCCCAAACACTTGAGATATATTTGGGATAAGTTGAGGATTCCTCTCCTTCAGTTGATGATCTTCCCTAAGATCATGTTGTGACCCAAGATTCGAACCCAACTACCTTCAGATATTGAGGGGATTGTCCCCTGATTTCCTCCAACAAACCAAAAATTCACTCAGAAAGGGTAGCTCTCCCCCAAAAGGGTGCACAGGGTGCTCAAACACTCCCCCAAAGAGGCCCAGAGAGTGCTAGCACTCCCTGACAGTGGGTAGGGGAGCACTTCTCTCCAAAATCCATTTTTGAGTGGTTATTTCAATAGAAAAAGGCTTGTACTCCCTGTCAACTGATTTCTCTTCTTCAAAACTAGTCTTTGAGGTGTCTTAAGTGTCTTTATGATGTCATTAGAGGCACGACATAGGCAAGATAACAGTATGATGTTTGTGACACTTGCAACACTTGTGGTCAAGATGTGACACTTGTGGACAAGATGCGACACTTACAACACTTGTAATGAAGACGTTTGCGACACTATTGAAGTGAGTAATTTTGATGTGTAACACTTATCAAGATTCTAACTAGTCTTTATCATCAAACCTTTTGATCAAGAGAATATTTTTTTTTTAGATTCCCTCTCACTACTACTTGAGCATAGAAATCCATACCTTATATGGATACCATCCACTTTTGGATGTCATCTTGACCCATCGGTCATCTAGAGGTGTCCCAACACTTCCTCTACCTCATTTAGGATCAACATTTCATTAATCCCTCTACCTTGTCCTCATAAGATACTATGTACTCAACACCATAAAGCTTTTACTTATGCTGCCACAGTCAAATCATCACTAACCATATGATCACCATATTTTACATTCAATGATAGACTATAATAAGTATATATATGCATGTCATATGCATTCTCTATCTTTGTGATATGCATTTCAACATATCTTCATGCACCAAGCATTATGCCCATGTCTGCAGTGCATACGGGTTCCACTTAATTGCGTCTTGCATTTTCATGCATAGACCTACCTTTAGCCAATATAGATTTACATTGCTTTAGAAAAACCATGAGCCTTTTAATTTTCTCATGTCATTCCACTTCTTCCATGACTTCTTTTATTTTACAAGGGGGGTTTACCCCAGTAGGAAGTTATTTTCAGTTATGACAGGTCAAGTGGGATGATCTCACCTAGTTCCATAATGCCTCTAGACATGGAGGATTGTACCCTCGATCCATGATTCTTCATTTAATTGACACTTTTAATTAACAGAGGCTTCATTAAGCCCACTTTTTAGGCAATTCCTTCCACCTATTCAATCCATTTTCCCTCTGGACTCAAGTATTCCTTAGAACAGGTTTATGCCATTTGCATCCAAGTTTTTTTATTAATACCCCTCGGCATAGTCCCACTTTTGTAGGACTGGCTATAATTTCCAAAAAGAAATGATAGGCTTCTTCTACCACATTCTAATATGATTCAATCTTGTTGGGTAAAATCCCAACTAAATTTTAATTTGCATCCTTCTCCTCAAGGAACTTATGCAGATAATTTTCATAGGACAGTAATGCTCTCAATAGGATCATATTAGCCTCGGTAAACTAGTCTTATGACTGTTCCCCGGCCTATCCTGGCCTGTGTTTGAATCATACTCTTCTAGATAGGGTAGGTCATTTTCCCCTCTCCCTTAAAGTTTTCTAAGAAATAAAACATAATCACTTGACTCTTTCGTGAGCCCAAGTAGGACAAGTGTTGTTGCCTTCTCTGATACCACTTTGTAACACACCCAACCCCTTAAGTACCTTTTTAAGGGATGCGGCATCAAAATTTCTCTTTCCTCCATCATCTTGAATCCTCTTCCCGATGTTTCCATCACCTTTTGCTTATCAAAATATTTCCAACGACTATTACCATGCTCAAATATGAGCTCTAGATTGAAAGTTATGCCCTTTCAAAGCTCTTCACTTATCATTGGTTAGAGGCCACATGTGTTTGTCTCATTCGTACCATTCCACTTGACAAGGACTTGACCATGGTTTTCATCCCTTAGCGATGACATGGTCGTTGGAGAGGCGGTTACAAGGTATGTTCCCCGCACCCTCATGATCATTGGGCCTTCGGCCCTTCATCCTTCCTATCCATGTCTGAACCATTCTCAGAGTCTCAAAGTCCCAGAATCCTTCCACGTGGCTCCGGCCTTCAACGAGGTTCCTCATCATGTTGGGATGAACATACCCGCAAAACTCCCAAACTCCCAAGGTCCTGCCACATAGCTCTGGCCTTCGGCCCTTTTGGAGCATACATTATAACATCCTAAACCTCTCGGAGTTCCGAACTCCCAAATTCCCGAGGTCCTTCCACGTAGCTCCATCCTTCAACCCTTTTTGAGCATACGTTCTAACACCCTAATTCTCTCAGAGTTACAAACTCCCGAACTCCTAAGGTCTCATTATCCATTAGGTCAAACAACCATGCCCCATAGGGTGACATGTGGCAAAAGGAGGAGATGACACGTGTCCCTTTCCAATTGGAATATGAGGTCTATAAAATGAATGAATCAAGGTGACATGTGGCATGTCGAACATGGGTCCATGTCACCCTAGGGTGACATTAGTGTTCCATGTCACTTCAAACGGAAATCCTCAGGAAGCCTCTAACCTCTCTACCTGCGAAATCATTTGGAGCCCCGAAGTCCAAACTTCTTTCGGCGACCTCCCAATACATTTTATCCCATGGTCGAGACAGGTCCACGTAGATCCCCAGATCTATGGCCTTCGTTGCTTCGTGACTTCAGCATTCGGGGTTCCACCCGTTTAACACTCTTTTCCCCCCAAAGTAGGTCAATGCCGGAATGACCACAATTTAAATCCAACGGACGAGATATATCGCAAATCATCCTCAAATCGAAAGTCTGTGTTACTTCGCGAGTTCGACATTCGGAGGTTCTAACTATCTAACGCTATTTCTCTCCCAGATTAGGACTTTGTCGGAGTTCTACACGTTATCCTTCCATTAGGTGACCATACGATTGGTAAAAGTTTTCAATGGACTCCCCAGATCAACGACTCACAACTCTAGCTCAAGGGTCCCTTGGTCTCAGTGTTAGGCCACTCCTAGAGGGACACCTATCATCCCAAAACACATTGGCAAGATGCGTGGCACCTGCGTCAGGTTACTGACACCTCTTTACTATGTCACAATTCCACCACACATGGCATCACTGTTTCTCGATGCGTCGACCCCCATTTGCTCTCGACGTGATACACGTGTTCCCACGATCAAATGGTTGAGAGGGGTCTCGAAGGATCTTTATATTAACGACCTACATTACTTCGCAACTCCGACATTCAAGGGTTTTGGTGTTATAACACCTCTATTCTTTCAGTCAATGTCGGACTGACTACACCGTAGATCTAACAATCAGGGGAGATCTCGAATATCCTCTAATATATAGCTTGTGTTACTTCACGACCGAGAATATGATTGGGGTTTAGCAAGGGGACAAATCCCACGATTACAGGTAACTGACTGCCAACCTTTGCTCATCCATCAAGTTACCAGTTTGATAGGTCACCTTCGGTGCAATCTGAATGCTATGAGGATTCCAACATCCTGAAGCTCCAGACCCCAAAGGCCCCGAAGCTCAGAAGGCTTAGCTTAGGTATAGCACTGGGTTCCATGGTCCTGGTCATATCAGCTTTTTGACAAGTTTCGAGGGTTACACCCTTAGCTCTCAGCCAATATTTGGTTAAGTTCATGGGCACGATCCCACAACTACTTGGATGACTGCTTTGAAGGAAGCACCTTCCATTCACATAAATTAAGTTATAAAATAGGGAAAGGTATTTTCTAAGGATCAACGAGACTGGAGCAATCTCGTAGAGTTTGCCTCAACTCTAGAACTGTGAGGTTGATCCTTGGGAAAACACCTTGAGGATTTTCCAACCAGCCCAGAGGCCAAACTTGTGACCTTACAACCATTCAAATGAAAAAGTTTACAGAAGAAAAGTAAAAATTGTTACCATTAATTTCATGCGAGGCACAATTAATCACAATTACAGACATTCAAGTCATGCATTTAAATTCAAATGCACAGGGTAAATGAAATACTTATCTATTACAGTCGATCACCAACTAACTGACTATGGGTGTTCTCCTTTCCACCCAACCGTAGGCTCAGAGGAATTCATTCTTAGAACTTTGGACACCCCTGTGCCAAGCCTTGATATCACTAGGGAACCTTTGCAGTTTCTCAGAGGTTCTTTCTCTGTCACAACCTCTGCAAGGTTTATCAGATGCTCCCTCAGCATCATGTCCTATTTTCTACAAATTCTCATAGATCCTTTCTCTTTTTCTCTCCAGTAACCAGAACAACTTAATCTTCCCTTTCTTCTTCTCAGTTGGAGAGACTCACACACTCTTCCTCTTTTCTCTTTGTGTATTCGGGTTGTACGCCCCCTGTGGGAAAATCCTCCCTCTTTTCTCCTTCGCGTGTATTTTTGCACACATTTTTCCTCCTTAGGAAGGTTTTGGACATGTCCCATTCCTTCCGTCAGAAGAAGCTCAGGTCAGTCTAGGCCTGTAGGAAAATTGCACTCTACAGTACTTCGGGTTGATGGTCTTTTGTCTCCTCATACAGACTCTCCATGCCTCCATTTATGGGGGTAGTTGATTGTTCAACCACCAATCCTTCTTTCATTAACTGATTTTTCCTTGGGATCAGGATGAGGCTTATTATTTCAACAAAGAGAATTTTGGTCATTTTGACATAATGAACCCTCTCTACAATTTCCTCACTCTTTCCTCTAGTGATATCATGACCAGTACTTCAAGGCTTCACCCCCATAGTCAGTCATTAGAAATATAAACAATAATACATTTACATTGTTCACATTCCATATCATGGTAATCATAATTAACGATTAATTACAAGCTGGGGGAAACAAGGGTGTTACAGGTCCAAACATTTTTTATAATTCCTTGTGAAAAGCAATCCATAAATATAAACACAACCATGAGGAGACAATTAATAAGAAATAGTTGCTTCTTATTATTTTCTGATTTTGCTTTCCCTATATGGCACATTGCATGCTTTGCAATGATGTGGATATTTTATTGCATCTTCTTGTCATTTAGTTTATTTGTATTATACGTTCTTGTATCTTTATGGACACTTTGATAATGTTTTAGCTTGTATGGAAACACAATAATTCTCAATAAGTATCTTACTAGTTGGTAATTATGTACATTTATTTTGTTTTATGCATAATTAGTTTTTAACAAAAAAAATAACTTTCTATTTATTATGTCAAATTATGATAGAGTGGTCAGTTTCGATGGCCCTTATTATGCATGGTGGCCCAGGTTTGAAACCCACTGCGATCGAGAGGAGACATGAAAAAACTATCCATGACAAGGGTTGGTGTGGCCCAGGTCGAGTGCGATCCTCAAGTGATGTTGATGGCTTAGATGCCCCTGGGTTGCAGTTTCTCATCCACGGTCTAGTCCCGTAGGTCATGGACACGCTAGCAAACAAAATAAAATATTATGTTTATTACAATTTTGATAATTAATTAGATGGGAATCAATGCATCCCTATAAAAACTGAGTCATTTACATAATTGGCCCAACAAAATCCCATCAACTACGAACACTTGATCTTTAAGTATAAAGCCATAAAATTTCATAGACTTTATCATACAATAACTCATGCTCAACTTTATATACACTCCATGACAACAATGAGGATTATTTTCTTGTGAACTAATTGATTTTTCAAACCAATATTGCACTGATGCCTTCATAATCCTTCAATTCATGTTTTTCAAACCCCATAGTAAACATGATTTTTTCTCAACAATGGAACCATTCGTTGACTCAAATTTGTAGACCAAGGTCCACTAGGGTGTCCAACAAAGAGCATTGTAATCTAGCATGCACATATCAATCCTTCATGTAGGAAAGGTATCACATGAGATATGTTACCTAGATGTTTATCATACGAAGAATACAAAAAAATATGGAAAAACCTCAACTTCCATTAAATCTTACTAGTATGAAAATTACTACTAATA
This sequence comes from Picea engelmannii, assembly GCA_009831015.1. Taxonomy (NCBI): domain Eukaryota; kingdom Viridiplantae; phylum Streptophyta; class Pinopsida; order Pinales; family Pinaceae; genus Picea; species Picea engelmannii. The sequence continues at coordinate 324,906 of ML787817.1, read as the reverse complement.
AAAATAATTAATATCCATCATAATAACGAAAAATAATAAACCATAAAATATAACTAAATAAACACAACATACACATCAGCCATGTAACTCATTAGTTAAAGGATAAATACAATAAATGATATTCTTACATTATATTCAATAACTAGCAAATACAACATTGATCTCATACATTAGAAAAACAATCCCATAATAAAGTATCCACCCCATTACATAGCCATCTTACCGACTAACATTCGAACCCTTTTCCCATCATTTACATATTAAGCTATATAACATCCTTTACATATTAAGCTATATAATGTGGCTTGAAGTCTTCCTTAAGAGATTTGAAGTCTTCTCAGGCTTGTAATGCATATTCAAATATTTTTTTCCCTATCTCATAATTAATATCAAAGTCATTAATAAGATATTTTCTATCTCATAATTAATATCAAAATCATTAATAAGATACTTTCTTTTATATTTAATATGATATTTTTTTTAATATTCTTTCAGGATAGTACCTTTACCATTTTTTAACCCTTTTAGTCTAGCTTGTGTTCTTATCAGTGCATATTTTGTCATTATATTGTATCTCTTTCTTAACTTGGGAGACTAGGTGATGGCATAATCACCAGAGACTAGGTGATGGCATAATCACCATGTAGGCAAACAATCTAAAATATTTTTAGATTAGGTAAAGATTCTAAGCATTGACTTGTTGTGTGGCCTTACATGCACATAGAAAATTAGAAAATAGTTTTGAGATTTAATATATTGTTTTTTTCTTGTTATAGTGATTAGTGACTATATTACTTGTTTTAAAAGTTTTATAGATTTTCTAAATATATTGGTAATTCTTCATGATAGCATGGAAAACAAGTGTTGTTAGATGAAACAAGAGTGGTAGAGGGAGAACTGATTAATTTTAAATATTTTAAAAATTTTGTTTGAATTGTTATTGAAGTTTTTGCATCTTTTCTCATTTTGTTTATCTTTTATGAACATTTATTGAATTGTCCATTTATTTAAAGCATGTACAAATATATATTTTAAATGTAATTATAATTTTATTATAAACATCAAAACTTTTCCTATTCTATTTTAACTTCTTTAAATTGTTCAATTTTTTATTTGATTTAAAAATAGGTTTTGATTTAACTACTTAATCACTTTTTTTAAGTTTTTCATAACTCTTCTTTTAAATTAATCTTATCACATAGTACACTATTTTAAATTAATCTTATCACATATTACATTATTTAAATTAATAATGTGAACCACTTCTTATAGATATTTAGTCTTTATTAATGTAATTATAGTACAAATATATATTCTAAATGTAATTATAATTTTATTATAAACATCAAAACCTTTTCTATCCTATTGTAATTTCTCTAAATTGTTCAAATTTTTATTTGATTTAAAAATAGGTAATAATTTAGCTACTTAATCACTTTTTTTAAGTTTTTATAATTTTTCTTTTAAATTTATCTTATCACATAGTGGATTCTTTACAAATCACTTTTTATAGATATCTAGTCTTTATTATCTGAATGTAATTATAATGATCAATTGTAATTGAAATACAAACCAATCCATTTTTTCATTATCAAACCAAGATAAAAATATTTGATTCAAAGATACAAATTTATAATAATCTCTCCAGAAAAACATGTATTATAAGGCAAAAATAAAAATAAAAAAAATTACAATTTATCATAACTATAGCCCCAACAAAAATAAAAAAACGTTGATATAAAAAACTCAAACACAAATAATCCTCAAACATAAGATATCATTGTTAGAATATTTGCATGACCTCTTACCACATTTGAAATTTTATTCGAGCATACGATACGATCAAATAAAGATTTAAAAAAGATGGCCATAGGAGAGCATTAAGAAGATGACCAACAATAGAGGAGATATATGGTTGTAAGGGAACATGAATATAATGACTAATTGTTGACAATTAGTCATGATGATTCCATTTATGGTGTCTTCCTTTAGATAAAAAGGTTGATGTGGTCTTTTTCTAATTTTCAATTCTCCATCATACATGAATTCTCTGATAGAAGTATTTCTTAGAACCCTTATACATGAATTCTCTTATAGAAGTATTTCTTAGAACCTTTATAGAAAATGTCTATGGAGATTTTAAGATTACTTCAAATTCAACCAAGTTCACTGCTCCTTTCTTGGTGGTTTACTTTATGTTTTGTATTTTTATGTTAGTAGTAGATTATAGCTTAGTAAGTTTGATATTCAAATCCAGCCAAGTTTATTGGTCCTTTCTTTTTGGTTTACTTTATGTTATGTATTTTTATGTTAGTAGTAGATTATAGCTTAGTAAGTTTGATATTTAGCAACATGTGATTCTAAGTTCAATGCTCCTTTCTTCTTGGTTTACTTTATGTTTTGTACCTTTATGTTAGTAGTAGATTATAGCTCAGTAAGTTAGATATTTAGTAACATATGATTTTATATATTATTTTTTAATGAAATATGTGGTTAAAATGTTATGAAACCTAATTTTTTTAATATTGAGAATTTTTTTAAGTTCATTTTAGACTAGTTTATATAAATTTATTTAAAAGCACTGTTTTATAAATTAATTATAAGAAAATATTATAGATTTTAAGTTTTTTAATATATTTTTATTGGAATATATAAATATCAAAATATGTTTCCTTTTTGTAGAAATTTTAATCAAGAGGGATTTATAACCCAAATTAAAAGAGTTATTAATGACCTCCCCTTAAATATTGATAAAGACAACGATTAGAAGTTGAAACATAAATTCTACTAAAAAATTGTTAATGTGGGCTTGTATGCTGATAAAGAAGTGGTATTTCATACCTCCCACTAAGGTTCAAACCCTACGAAGACATGCTTTTCTTCTTGTAGGTCATCCTTGCAATGAAAGAAGATCACTTTAACTAGTTGGGGATAAATAAAAGTACTAGACAACTTTGAGAATATTGATACTACTCACTCATGGCTTCTTAGCCAAAGGGACTTTTCTCGAGTGTTATAATTTGGCTACATTGCATTGTGATATTCCTAGATTAAATAAGGCACTGCTGCAATACCCCCATTTATACCCTTTTCCACATCCTCATCATTTGTTAATTTGTTTTTTTTTTATTGTATTTTTTTACACAAAATAGGACACTATAGGTAGGAATCTCTTTCTATGCTTATTTTGCATCCTGTGTGTACTTATTTGACTTTATCGTGCACTCGTTTTGTCTTTTTGTGTCCTTTTTAGCCTCACTTTCCATCATATTTGTGTCCTCATTGCATCCTATTTCCATCCTTGGCGCATCCTATTTTTTTTTTCCATTGCATCCTCGTTATGTCCATACAACACCCTGAGTGCATCCTTAGTGCATCCTTTTGGGAATCCTCATAGCATCCCCTTGGTGTCATTATTGCATCCACACTTAATTTATATGTGCATACTTTTGTATTCTACCTAACATCCTATTAACATTCATTTTTTAGTTTTGGTAGACCTTATCCTATGTCCTTGTTACATCCTCATTACATAATTTTTTCCCATTCTATGTGTCTATTTTGACATCCTTATTCTGTCATTGTTTTTTAGGTTGCATCTAATTATGCATTTTGATCTCATCGAACATGAATTGAGTTGTATCCATCATGGATTCTAACATATAATGTTGTCACATTTTTATGATTGAAACTTTCATTTTCAGATGTTTCATAACAATATATTCATTATTCGTTGTTTATTATGTGAAGATTAACTAAACATTAAACATATTATAGGAATACTACACTGAAATTGTTTGAACCTAAACGTTTCAAGCTACATGCTAGGCTTATCATCGGGAGGATATGATCCATGAATATAATATACTTAATTCCCAACTTATAATTAATGATTTTCCATATATCTAAGTTGGGTCGGCCACGGCCACATTATTTCTGAGATAAAATAAAATAATAAAAAAAATATTCTTTACAAGATGGATCACAAGCTTCCAGCCATCTCTTAGTTTCCAAACATGGTCTCGATTCATGTTATTTGGATTCTTCTCGATTTCCACATCTTCCCAAATCCTTCTCTTCATATAATGTTCTTCTCTAGTGATTACACTTACTTTTCCCATACAGGTGTGATGACCTGTGTTATGAGAAAACTCATACGGACAAATTGTGCAAGCTTAGCTTTCAGACGCATCAAGGTATTATAATCTCTTATACCACATAAGTGAGAAGATATGAGAGTGTATGTTGCGTATGTTTATAAGTTTTGAATAATGCTTACAATATAATTATTATAATTATTCTCTTGTTTACTAAATCACATTTTTTATTATTAGATATTAAATTTTAATTTAAACTATAATTTTCTCTCATATTGGGAAATTCTGTCTAGTGGCATTCGATCACCAAACCCTTTTACAGCTGCATGAATAACAAATTTAAAATATTTGTTTTATTCTATTGGTTGGATAGTTATATTTTCATGAAATTTGAAGTGATGATGTAGAATATAAACATAAAGTTGAAAATACTTTAAGGGTTCAGGTGATAATGAAATTTTTTGCTATAACCCATGGAACCCACCAAGGGCATAAGGGGATCGACAACACCTCGATCAAGACAATTCCTATAAGGATGGTAGTCGGGATTCTAGCCTTAGGTGTGATGAGGAAACATAAGAAGAGAGTATGTAACCTAGACGTTCTTTCAGTGGAAGAGGCATGCTTAAAGGTTTGGCACCTAAATTGGTGCCATTTTTTCTTAACAATTCATTGAGCCACCATTGAGGCCCATAACTATGGGTATTTCCTACTGGCATTTTCCATGTTCAATTGGGATCCGCCACAACGCCATCAGATCCTTCAGCTGAAGAAAGATCTAATATCAGTATCATTTGCAACCTTTAGTGCCCAGAAAGAGGTAAATTGTGTGGAGTTCAATGACTAGGCATTCATGGCCTACTCCAACAAGATGGTGGATGTAACCAAGTATCAACTCCAATTCCTCATGAAGATCATCAACCACTATTAACAATGGTTAAAATTTGAGGTGACCCATGAAAACAACTATATGAATCCCATAATGGAGGGTTTAGAGAGGATAAATGTAAACCATTTACCTTTTATCCTAATAGCCACCACCATCAAGGAGGAAATGAAAAGTTGGACAAGAGTTGAGACCAACATGATGGAATGGGGAAAATTCTTCCTCTTCCCAAAGAAGAAGCTACAAAGAGTGGACAAAGAATTTGAGAAAGACCAAATATTGTACTATCACGGTCCACTACCCATCTAGTCTAACAAAATCAAACAAAGAGGAAAGAACTGGAAGTAGGAAACTCATCAAGTCAGGCTATGGAAGTGGTTCAAACATCTGGAGAACTTAGAAAAAAAAGGCCACCTTCCAAATTCCCCATATTGTCACTATTGTCAAGGATAAATGGGCATGGGAAGAATTTTGAAAGATAGAGATGGTGGAAATACTAACAAAAACTACCATTGCTAAGAAGTGATGGACTCATCCTCCACCAACTATCACTTGAACACCCCTGGTAAGAACAATGCCACCCCGGTTCCTTTATTAACCCTTGTGCAGGTTATGTTGGAACAATCTTGAAAGATTGTGGTTGACTTGATTGAAGAATAGTAGTCCCCCATTACCCATGGGCAGGACTGAGATAGAGCCAGAACCTCAAGGCATAGTTGAGGATTAGAACATAGGAAGTAGATCAAGGTGAGGAATTTTGTGACCAAACTAAAGGTTGAGACCTATAATAGCCAACTTAGGAGAGCTCCAACAACTCAACCCAGACACAACACACTCCATAGGGGGAGATGAGCGAGACCTCAAGAAATATCGAGATGGTGGGGTGCACTAACAAAGAGAGAAAGAGGAAAGGAAAGAATAGTAGGAGGACAAGAAAGAGGAGAAAGAGTATAAGTAGGAGGAGCAAGAGGAGAGACGATATGAGAAAGAGAAAATAGAAGATGAGAAAGACAAGAGGATGGAGGATGTCCTGCTAGATGCAATCTAAATACAAGAGGTTAGTGTCCCACCACAATCTATTCCAGTTTCTATGATAAACCAATAAAAAACCATGTAGATGATAGCGCAGTTAGCTCAAGACTACGGTTTTCAATTCTCCATGATGTAGGAGTGTCAAAAAAATATTGACCACATGCAATACATTACAATCGATATCTAAGAGAGGATTAGAAATGTAACAATCCACCTTAGTGCCAACATGGACCCAAAATATAATGAGATGAATAACATGCAGAGTGAAACAACAATAAACAAGCATCCATTGGCTCAGATGGAACTAATAATGCCTCTACATTCCCAATTCTCACAACCCTTGGACATCAATAAA
>ML787817.1:285547-302913 GCA_009831015.1 Picea engelmannii | reverse complement strand
AACAAACATAAGTCTGAAAGGAACAGGCCAAGCATTGATGTATTGATAAGAACAAGTAGAAGTACTTACAATCCTTTGGATGAAGGTGCAACAACTTCTTCCAGTTCTCCTTGTCCAACCCCTTTGCTCAAGTAATCTACAATGATTTCTTTGATGACATACCACTTATAGGATCATAAGTTTGGTATCAATCTCTAGTCTCCAATGTTCTTTTATGTTTCCTATGAGATCATAGGTTTCATACCTCCAATCTTCTTCATGTACCTTTCACCATGAGAAGGCATCCTTATATAACCTTGGAGAGGCCCAAACACTTGAGATATATTTGGGATAAGTTGAGGATTCCTCTCCTTCAGTTGATGATCTTCCCTAAGATCATGTTGTGACCCAAGATTCGAACCCAACTACCTTCAGATATTGAGGGGATTGTCCCCTGATTTCCTCCAACAAACCAAAAATTCACTCAGAAAGGGTAGCTCTCCCCCAAAAGGGTGCACAGGGTGCTCAAACACTCCCCCAAAGAGGCCCAGAGAGTGCTAGCACTCCCTGACAGTGGGTAGGGGAGCACTTCTCTCCAAAATCCATTTTTGAGTGGTTATTTCAATAGAAAAAGGCTTGTACTCCCTGTCAACTGATTTCTCTTCTTCAAAACTAGTCTTTGAGGTGTCTTAAGTGTCTTTATGATGTCATTAGAGGCACGACATAGGCAAGATAACAGTATGATGTTTGTGACACTTGCAACACTTGTGGTCAAGATGTGACACTTGTGGACAAGATGCGACACTTACAACACTTGTAATGAAGACGTTTGCGACACTATTGAAGTGAGTAATTTTGATGTGTAACACTTATCAAGATTCTAACTAGTCTTTATCATCAAACCTTTTGATCAAGAGAATATTTTTTTTTTAGATTCCCTCTCACTACTACTTGAGCATAGAAATCCATACCTTATATGGATACCATCCACTTTTGGATGTCATCTTGACCCATCGGTCATCTAGAGGTGTCCCAACACTTCCTCTACCTCATTTAGGATCAACATTTCATTAATCCCTCTACCTTGTCCTCATAAGATACTATGTACTCAACACCATAAAGCTTTTACTTATGCTGCCACAGTCAAATCATCACTAACCATATGATCACCATATTTTACATTCAATGATAGACTATAATAAGTATATATATGCATGTCATATGCATTCTCTATCTTTGTGATATGCATTTCAACATATCTTCATGCACCAAGCATTATGCCCATGTCTGCAGTGCATACGGGTTCCACTTAATTGCGTCTTGCATTTTCATGCATAGACCTACCTTTAGCCAATATAGATTTACATTGCTTTAGAAAAACCATGAGCCTTTTAATTTTCTCATGTCATTCCACTTCTTCCATGACTTCTTTTATTTTACAAGGGGGGTTTACCCCAGTAGGAAGTTATTTTCAGTTATGACAGGTCAAGTGGGATGATCTCACCTAGTTCCATAATGCCTCTAGACATGGAGGATTGTACCCTCGATCCATGATTCTTCATTTAATTGACACTTTTAATTAACAGAGGCTTCATTAAGCCCACTTTTTAGGCAATTCCTTCCACCTATTCAATCCATTTTCCCTCTGGACTCAAGTATTCCTTAGAACAGGTTTATGCCATTTGCATCCAAGTTTTTTTATTAATACCCCTCGGCATAGTCCCACTTTTGTAGGACTGGCTATAATTTCCAAAAAGAAATGATAGGCTTCTTCTACCACATTCTAATATGATTCAATCTTGTTGGGTAAAATCCCAACTAAATTTTAATTTGCATCCTTCTCCTCAAGGAACTTATGCAGATAATTTTCATAGGACAGTAATGCTCTCAATAGGATCATATTAGCCTCGGTAAACTAGTCTTATGACTGTTCCCCGGCCTATCCTGGCCTGTGTTTGAATCATACTCTTCTAGATAGGGTAGGTCATTTTCCCCTCTCCCTTAAAGTTTTCTAAGAAATAAAACATAATCACTTGACTCTTTCGTGAGCCCAAGTAGGACAAGTGTTGTTGCCTTCTCTGATACCACTTTGTAACACACCCAACCCCTTAAGTACCTTTTTAAGGGATGCGGCATCAAAATTTCTCTTTCCTCCATCATCTTGAATCCTCTTCCCGATGTTTCCATCACCTTTTGCTTATCAAAATATTTCCAACGACTATTACCATGCTCAAATATGAGCTCTAGATTGAAAGTTATGCCCTTTCAAAGCTCTTCACTTATCATTGGTTAGAGGCCACATGTGTTTGTCTCATTCGTACCATTCCACTTGACAAGGACTTGACCATGGTTTTCATCCCTTAGCGATGACATGGTCGTTGGAGAGGCGGTTACAAGGTATGTTCCCCGCACCCTCATGATCATTGGGCCTTCGGCCCTTCATCCTTCCTATCCATGTCTGAACCATTCTCAGAGTCTCAAAGTCCCAGAATCCTTCCACGTGGCTCCGGCCTTCAACGAGGTTCCTCATCATGTTGGGATGAACATACCCGCAAAACTCCCAAACTCCCAAGGTCCTGCCACATAGCTCTGGCCTTCGGCCCTTTTGGAGCATACATTATAACATCCTAAACCTCTCGGAGTTCCGAACTCCCAAATTCCCGAGGTCCTTCCACGTAGCTCCATCCTTCAACCCTTTTTGAGCATACGTTCTAACACCCTAATTCTCTCAGAGTTACAAACTCCCGAACTCCTAAGGTCTCATTATCCATTAGGTCAAACAACCATGCCCCATAGGGTGACATGTGGCAAAAGGAGGAGATGACACGTGTCCCTTTCCAATTGGAATATGAGGTCTATAAAATGAATGAATCAAGGTGACATGTGGCATGTCGAACATGGGTCCATGTCACCCTAGGGTGACATTAGTGTTCCATGTCACTTCAAACGGAAATCCTCAGGAAGCCTCTAACCTCTCTACCTGCGAAATCATTTGGAGCCCCGAAGTCCAAACTTCTTTCGGCGACCTCCCAATACATTTTATCCCATGGTCGAGACAGGTCCACGTAGATCCCCAGATCTATGGCCTTCGTTGCTTCGTGACTTCAGCATTCGGGGTTCCACCCGTTTAACACTCTTTTCCCCCCAAAGTAGGTCAATGCCGGAATGACCACAATTTAAATCCAACGGACGAGATATATCGCAAATCATCCTCAAATCGAAAGTCTGTGTTACTTCGCGAGTTCGACATTCGGAGGTTCTAACTATCTAACGCTATTTCTCTCCCAGATTAGGACTTTGTCGGAGTTCTACACGTTATCCTTCCATTAGGTGACCATACGATTGGTAAAAGTTTTCAATGGACTCCCCAGATCAACGACTCACAACTCTAGCTCAAGGGTCCCTTGGTCTCAGTGTTAGGCCACTCCTAGAGGGACACCTATCATCCCAAAACACATTGGCAAGATGCGTGGCACCTGCGTCAGGTTACTGACACCTCTTTACTATGTCACAATTCCACCACACATGGCATCACTGTTTCTCGATGCGTCGACCCCCATTTGCTCTCGACGTGATACACGTGTTCCCACGATCAAATGGTTGAGAGGGGTCTCGAAGGATCTTTATATTAACGACCTACATTACTTCGCAACTCCGACATTCAAGGGTTTTGGTGTTATAACACCTCTATTCTTTCAGTCAATGTCGGACTGACTACACCGTAGATCTAACAATCAGGGGAGATCTCGAATATCCTCTAATATATAGCTTGTGTTACTTCACGACCGAGAATATGATTGGGGTTTAGCAAGGGGACAAATCCCACGATTACAGGTAACTGACTGCCAACCTTTGCTCATCCATCAAGTTACCAGTTTGATAGGTCACCTTCGGTGCAATCTGAATGCTATGAGGATTCCAACATCCTGAAGCTCCAGACCCCAAAGGCCCCGAAGCTCAGAAGGCTTAGCTTAGGTATAGCACTGGGTTCCATGGTCCTGGTCATATCAGCTTTTTGACAAGTTTCGAGGGTTACACCCTTAGCTCTCAGCCAATATTTGGTTAAGTTCATGGGCACGATCCCACAACTACTTGGATGACTGCTTTGAAGGAAGCACCTTCCATTCACATAAATTAAGTTATAAAATAGGGAAAGGTATTTTCTAAGGATCAACGAGACTGGAGCAATCTCGTAGAGTTTGCCTCAACTCTAGAACTGTGAGGTTGATCCTTGGGAAAACACCTTGAGGATTTTCCAACCAGCCCAGAGGCCAAACTTGTGACCTTACAACCATTCAAATGAAAAAGTTTACAGAAGAAAAGTAAAAATTGTTACCATTAATTTCATGCGAGGCACAATTAATCACAATTACAGACATTCAAGTCATGCATTTAAATTCAAATGCACAGGGTAAATGAAATACTTATCTATTACAGTCGATCACCAACTAACTGACTATGGGTGTTCTCCTTTCCACCCAACCGTAGGCTCAGAGGAATTCATTCTTAGAACTTTGGACACCCCTGTGCCAAGCCTTGATATCACTAGGGAACCTTTGCAGTTTCTCAGAGGTTCTTTCTCTGTCACAACCTCTGCAAGGTTTATCAGATGCTCCCTCAGCATCATGTCCTATTTTCTACAAATTCTCATAGATCCTTTCTCTTTTTCTCTCCAGTAACCAGAACAACTTAATCTTCCCTTTCTTCTTCTCAGTTGGAGAGACTCACACACTCTTCCTCTTTTCTCTTTGTGTATTCGGGTTGTACGCCCCCTGTGGGAAAATCCTCCCTCTTTTCTCCTTCGCGTGTATTTTTGCACACATTTTTCCTCCTTAGGAAGGTTTTGGACATGTCCCATTCCTTCCGTCAGAAGAAGCTCAGGTCAGTCTAGGCCTGTAGGAAAATTGCACTCTACAGTACTTCGGGTTGATGGTCTTTTGTCTCCTCATACAGACTCTCCATGCCTCCATTTATGGGGGTAGTTGATTGTTCAACCACCAATCCTTCTTTCATTAACTGATTTTTCCTTGGGATCAGGATGAGGCTTATTATTTCAACAAAGAGAATTTTGGTCATTTTGACATAATGAACCCTCTCTACAATTTCCTCACTCTTTCCTCTAGTGATATCATGACCAGTACTTCAAGGCTTCACCCCCATAGTCAGTCATTAGAAATATAAACAATAATACATTTACATTGTTCACATTCCATATCATGGTAATCATAATTAACGATTAATTACAAGCTGGGGGAAACAAGGGTGTTACAGGTCCAAACATTTTTTATAATTCCTTGTGAAAAGCAATCCATAAATATAAACACAACCATGAGGAGACAATTAATAAGAAATAGTTGCTTCTTATTATTTTCTGATTTTGCTTTCCCTATATGGCACATTGCATGCTTTGCAATGATGTGGATATTTTATTGCATCTTCTTGTCATTTAGTTTATTTGTATTATACGTTCTTGTATCTTTATGGACACTTTGATAATGTTTTAGCTTGTATGGAAACACAATAATTCTCAATAAGTATCTTACTAGTTGGTAATTATGTACATTTATTTTGTTTTATGCATAATTAGTTTTTAACAAAAAAAATAACTTTCTATTTATTATGTCAAATTATGATAGAGTGGTCAGTTTCGATGGCCCTTATTATGCATGGTGGCCCAGGTTTGAAACCCACTGCGATCGAGAGGAGACATGAAAAAACTATCCATGACAAGGGTTGGTGTGGCCCAGGTCGAGTGCGATCCTCAAGTGATGTTGATGGCTTAGATGCCCCTGGGTTGCAGTTTCTCATCCACGGTCTAGTCCCGTAGGTCATGGACACGCTAGCAAACAAAATAAAATATTATGTTTATTACAATTTTGATAATTAATTAGATGGGAATCAATGCATCCCTATAAAAACTGAGTCATTTACATAATTGGCCCAACAAAATCCCATCAACTACGAACACTTGATCTTTAAGTATAAAGCCATAAAATTTCATAGACTTTATCATACAATAACTCATGCTCAACTTTATATACACTCCATGACAACAATGAGGATTATTTTCTTGTGAACTAATTGATTTTTCAAACCAATATTGCACTGATGCCTTCATAATCCTTCAATTCATGTTTTTCAAACCCCATAGTAAACATGATTTTTTCTCAACAATGGAACCATTCGTTGACTCAAATTTGTAGACCAAGGTCCACTAGGGTGTCCAACAAAGAGCATTGTAATCTAGCATGCACATATCAATCCTTCATGTAGGAAAGGTATCACATGAGATATGTTACCTAGATGTTTATCATACGAAGAATACAAAAAAATATGGAAAAACCTCAACTTCCATTAAATCTTACTAGTATGAAAATTACTACTAATAAAAATAATTAATATCCATCATAATAACGAAAAATAATAAACCATAAAATATAACTAAATAAACACAACATACACATCAGCCATGTAACTCATTAGTTAAAGGATAAATACAATAAATGATATTCTTACATTATATTCAATAACTAGCAAATACAACATTGATCTCATACATTAGAAAAACAATCCCATAATAAAGTATCCACCCCATTACATAGCCATCTTACCGACTAACATTCGAACCCTTTTCCCATCATTTACATATTAAGCTATATAACATCCTTTACATATTAAGCTATATAATGTGGCTTGAAGTCTTCCTTAAGAGATTTGAAGTCTTCTCAGGCTTGTAATGCATATTCAAATATTTTTTTCCCTATCTCATAATTAATATCAAAGTCATTAATAAGATATTTTCTATCTCATAATTAATATCAAAATCATTAATAAGATACTTTCTTTTATATTTAATATGATATTTTTTTTAATATTCTTTCAGGATAGTACCTTTACCATTTTTTAACCCTTTTAGTCTAGCTTGTGTTCTTATCAGTGCATATTTTGTCATTATATTGTATCTCTTTCTTAACTTGGGAGACTAGGTGATGGCATAATCACCAGAGACTAGGTGATGGCATAATCACCATGTAGGCAAACAATCTAAAATATTTTTAGATTAGGTAAAGATTCTAAGCATTGACTTGTTGTGTGGCCTTACATGCACATAGAAAATTAGAAAATAGTTTTGAGATTTAATATATTGTTTTTTTCTTGTTATAGTGATTAGTGACTATATTACTTGTTTTAAAAGTTTTATAGATTTTCTAAATATATTGGTAATTCTTCATGATAGCATGGAAAACAAGTGTTGTTAGATGAAACAAGAGTGGTAGAGGGAGAACTGATTAATTTTAAATATTTTAAAAATTTTGTTTGAATTGTTATTGAAGTTTTTGCATCTTTTCTCATTTTGTTTATCTTTTATGAACATTTATTGAATTGTCCATTTATTTAAAGCATGTACAAATATATATTTTAAATGTAATTATAATTTTATTATAAACATCAAAACTTTTCCTATTCTATTTTAACTTCTTTAAATTGTTCAATTTTTTATTTGATTTAAAAATAGGTTTTGATTTAACTACTTAATCACTTTTTTTAAGTTTTTCATAACTCTTCTTTTAAATTAATCTTATCACATAGTACACTATTTTAAATTAATCTTATCACATATTACATTATTTAAATTAATAATGTGAACCACTTCTTATAGATATTTAGTCTTTATTAATGTAATTATAGTACAAATATATATTCTAAATGTAATTATAATTTTATTATAAACATCAAAACCTTTTCTATCCTATTGTAATTTCTCTAAATTGTTCAAATTTTTATTTGATTTAAAAATAGGTAATAATTTAGCTACTTAATCACTTTTTTTAAGTTTTTATAATTTTTCTTTTAAATTTATCTTATCACATAGTGGATTCTTTACAAATCACTTTTTATAGATATCTAGTCTTTATTATCTGAATGTAATTATAATGATCAATTGTAATTGAAATACAAACCAATCCATTTTTTCATTATCAAACCAAGATAAAAATATTTGATTCAAAGATACAAATTTATAATAATCTCTCCAGAAAAACATGTATTATAAGGCAAAAATAAAAATAAAAAAAATTACAATTTATCATAACTATAGCCCCAACAAAAATAAAAAAACGTTGATATAAAAAACTCAAACACAAATAATCCTCAAACATAAGATATCATTGTTAGAATATTTGCATGACCTCTTACCACATTTGAAATTTTATTCGAGCATACGATACGATCAAATAAAGATTTAAAAAAGATGGCCATAGGAGAGCATTAAGAAGATGACCAACAATAGAGGAGATATATGGTTGTAAGGGAACATGAATATAATGACTAATTGTTGACAATTAGTCATGATGATTCCATTTATGGTGTCTTCCTTTAGATAAAAAGGTTGATGTGGTCTTTTTCTAATTTTCAATTCTCCATCATACATGAATTCTCTGATAGAAGTATTTCTTAGAACCCTTATACATGAATTCTCTTATAGAAGTATTTCTTAGAACCTTTATAGAAAATGTCTATGGAGATTTTAAGATTACTTCAAATTCAACCAAGTTCACTGCTCCTTTCTTGGTGGTTTACTTTATGTTTTGTATTTTTATGTTAGTAGTAGATTATAGCTTAGTAAGTTTGATATTCAAATCCAGCCAAGTTTATTGGTCCTTTCTTTTTGGTTTACTTTATGTTATGTATTTTTATGTTAGTAGTAGATTATAGCTTAGTAAGTTTGATATTTAGCAACATGTGATTCTAAGTTCAATGCTCCTTTCTTCTTGGTTTACTTTATGTTTTGTACCTTTATGTTAGTAGTAGATTATAGCTCAGTAAGTTAGATATTTAGTAACATATGATTTTATATATTATTTTTTAATGAAATATGTGGTTAAAATGTTATGAAACCTAATTTTTTTAATATTGAGAATTTTTTTAAGTTCATTTTAGACTAGTTTATATAAATTTATTTAAAAGCACTGTTTTATAAATTAATTATAAGAAAATATTATAGATTTTAAGTTTTTTAATATATTTTTATTGGAATATATAAATATCAAAATATGTTTCCTTTTTGTAGAAATTTTAATCAAGAGGGATTTATAACCCAAATTAAAAGAGTTATTAATGACCTCCCCTTAAATATTGATAAAGACAACGATTAGAAGTTGAAACATAAATTCTACTAAAAAATTGTTAATGTGGGCTTGTATGCTGATAAAGAAGTGGTATTTCATACCTCCCACTAAGGTTCAAACCCTACGAAGACATGCTTTTCTTCTTGTAGGTCATCCTTGCAATGAAAGAAGATCACTTTAACTAGTTGGGGATAAATAAAAGTACTAGACAACTTTGAGAATATTGATACTACTCACTCATGGCTTCTTAGCCAAAGGGACTTTTCTCGAGTGTTATAATTTGGCTACATTGCATTGTGATATTCCTAGATTAAATAAGGCACTGCTGCAATACCCCCATTTATACCCTTTTCCACATCCTCATCATTTGTTAATTTGTTTTTTTTTTATTGTATTTTTTTACACAAAATAGGACACTATAGGTAGGAATCTCTTTCTATGCTTATTTTGCATCCTGTGTGTACTTATTTGACTTTATCGTGCACTCGTTTTGTCTTTTTGTGTCCTTTTTAGCCTCACTTTCCATCATATTTGTGTCCTCATTGCATCCTATTTCCATCCTTGGCGCATCCTATTTTTTTTTTCCATTGCATCCTCGTTATGTCCATACAACACCCTGAGTGCATCCTTAGTGCATCCTTTTGGGAATCCTCATAGCATCCCCTTGGTGTCATTATTGCATCCACACTTAATTTATATGTGCATACTTTTGTATTCTACCTAACATCCTATTAACATTCATTTTTTAGTTTTGGTAGACCTTATCCTATGTCCTTGTTACATCCTCATTACATAATTTTTTCCCATTCTATGTGTCTATTTTGACATCCTTATTCTGTCATTGTTTTTTAGGTTGCATCTAATTATGCATTTTGATCTCATCGAACATGAATTGAGTTGTATCCATCATGGATTCTAACATATAATGTTGTCACATTTTTATGATTGAAACTTTCATTTTCAGATGTTTCATAACAATATATTCATTATTCGTTGTTTATTATGTGAAGATTAACTAAACATTAAACATATTATAGGAATACTACACTGAAATTGTTTGAACCTAAACGTTTCAAGCTACATGCTAGGCTTATCATCGGGAGGATATGATCCATGAATATAATATACTTAATTCCCAACTTATAATTAATGATTTTCCATATATCTAAGTTGGGTCGGCCACGGCCACATTATTTCTGAGATAAAATAAAATAATAAAAAAAATATTCTTTACAAGATGGATCACAAGCTTCCAGCCATCTCTTAGTTTCCAAACATGGTCTCGATTCATGTTATTTGGATTCTTCTCGATTTCCACATCTTCCCAAATCCTTCTCTTCATATAATGTTCTTCTCTAGTGATTACACTTACTTTTCCCATACAGGTGTGATGACCTGTGTTATGAGAAAACTCATACGGACAAATTGTGCAAGCTTAGCTTTCAGACGCATCAAGGTATTATAATCTCTTATACCACATAAGTGAGAAGATATGAGAGTGTATGTTGCGTATGTTTATAAGTTTTGAATAATGCTTACAATATAATTATTATAATTATTCTCTTGTTTACTAAATCACATTTTTTATTATTAGATATTAAATTTTAATTTAAACTATAATTTTCTCTCATATTGGGAAATTCTGTCTAGTGGCATTCGATCACCAAACCCTTTTACAGCTGCATGAATAACAAATTTAAAATATTTGTTTTATTCTATTGGTTGGATAGTTATATTTTCATGAAATTTGAAGTGATGATGTAGAATATAAACATAAAGTTGAAAATACTTTAAGGGTTCAGGTGATAATGAAATTTTTTGCTATAACCCATGGAACCCACCAAGGGCATAAGGGGATCGACAACACCTCGATCAAGACAATTCCTATAAGGATGGTAGTCGGGATTCTAGCCTTAGGTGTGATGAGGAAACATAAGAAGAGAGTATGTAACCTAGACGTTCTTTCAGTGGAAGAGGCATGCTTAAAGGTTTGGCACCTAAATTGGTGCCATTTTTTCTTAACAATTCATTGAGCCACCATTGAGGCCCATAACTATGGGTATTTCCTACTGGCATTTTCCATGTTCAATTGGGATCCGCCACAACGCCATCAGATCCTTCAGCTGAAGAAAGATCTAATATCAGTATCATTTGCAACCTTTAGTGCCCAGAAAGAGGTAAATTGTGTGGAGTTCAATGACTAGGCATTCATGGCCTACTCCAACAAGATGGTGGATGTAACCAAGTATCAACTCCAATTCCTCATGAAGATCATCAACCACTATTAACAATGGTTAAAATTTGAGGTGACCCATGAAAACAACTATATGAATCCCATAATGGAGGGTTTAGAGAGGATAAATGTAAACCATTTACCTTTTATCCTAATAGCCACCACCATCAAGGAGGAAATGAAAAGTTGGACAAGAGTTGAGACCAACATGATGGAATGGGGAAAATTCTTCCTCTTCCCAAAGAAGAAGCTACAAAGAGTGGACAAAGAATTTGAGAAAGACCAAATATTGTACTATCACGGTCCACTACCCATCTAGTCTAACAAAATCAAACAAAGAGGAAAGAACTGGAAGTAGGAAACTCATCAAGTCAGGCTATGGAAGTGGTTCAAACATCTGGAGAACTTAGAAAAAAAAGGCCACCTTCCAAATTCCCCATATTGTCACTATTGTCAAGGATAAATGGGCATGGGAAGAATTTTGAAAGATAGAGATGGTGGAAATACTAACAAAAACTACCATTGCTAAGAAGTGATGGACTCATCCTCCACCAACTATCACTTGAACACCCCTGGTAAGAACAATGCCACCCCGGTTCCTTTATTAACCCTTGTGCAGGTTATGTTGGAACAATCTTGAAAGATTGTGGTTGACTTGATTGAAGAATAGTAGTCCCCCATTACCCATGGGCAGGACTGAGATAGAGCCAGAACCTCAAGGCATAGTTGAGGATTAGAACATAGGAAGTAGATCAAGGTGAGGAATTTTGTGACCAAACTAAAGGTTGAGACCTATAATAGCCAACTTAGGAGAGCTCCAACAACTCAACCCAGACACAACACACTCCATAGGGGGAGATGAGCGAGACCTCAAGAAATATCGAGATGGTGGGGTGCACTAACAAAGAGAGAAAGAGGAAAGGAAAGAATAGTAGGAGGACAAGAAAGAGGAGAAAGAGTATAAGTAGGAGGAGCAAGAGGAGAGACGATATGAGAAAGAGAAAATAGAAGATGAGAAAGACAAGAGGATGGAGGATGTCCTGCTAGATGCAATCTAAATACAAGAGGTTAGTGTCCCACCACAATCTATTCCAGTTTCTATGATAAACCAATAAAAAACCATGTAGATGATAGCGCAGTTAGCTCAAGACTACGGTTTTCAATTCTCCATGATGTAGGAGTGTCAAAAAAATATTGACCACATGCAATACATTACAATCGATATCTAAGAGAGGATTAGAAATGTAACAATCCACCTTAGTGCCAACATGGACCCAAAATATAATGAGATGAATAACATGCAGAGTGAAACAACAATAAACAAGCATCCATTGGCTCAGATGGAACTAATAATGCCTCTACATTCCCAATTCTCACAACCCTTGGACATCAATAAAATATTAATGGAAGATCTAGTTCAGAAACATTTTACATCAGACAATGATATTGGACACTCGTTGTTGTAGATAGTGAGGGAACTAGAGCAACTAAGGACAAAGAATAACCAATTGCAAGTAAAATTTGACAATGCACTAGAGGATGGCATCCTTTGTTATTATTCATTATATATGATGTTGAATGACCACAATATGCTTGAATCTATGTTGTGCTCTTAAGTAAGATGGTGGCTCTAGTTGTGTTGATACTTTAATCACTCAATACATTGAGAATAATTGTGATCTAATGTATTTTGTATAATAGTTAAGGTGAAAGTATGGGTAACATATTGGGTGTCAATCGCAACAGTCGTATTGAGTAAGCCCTGTAGATTCTTTAGTCTTGGCATAATGTTTTGGGTGAGACCTTCCCCTTCATTGGAATTGAAAATACCAGTGCTTGGACTACATCGAACCTCCTTTGTTGGACATTGATGCAAATTGTGGTCTAAAATTAATCCAACACACTTTAAATAGTATGGATTCAAATTTTAGTTGATATGGTTACTTTTTATTTTGACAGACAATACCATTTCTCTCTTGACCCATTTCACTAAAATGACTTCCCTATGTTTTATGAAGGCTATCAATTTTTTTTTTATATTCTATTGAGATTTGTTTCCAATGTTTGCATTTGTTATTGAACCACTTTTGTATGTTCATGACATTGGGTGATTTATGCCAAAGACATTATGAATCCTTGTCTCACAGTTTAATCCTACACAGTTGAGTTAAAAGAGAGCTTTTATAAATTGATTTCCTTTCTAGGTTGGTGAGGAAATGCATAGTAATTTCTCTACAATTACAGGTTTCTTTAGTTGTTATTTATTTGCTTGAATTACCTCACACTAAGAGAAAATGGAATCAATAAAAAAACAAGCACATCTACTTCCAAAGTTTTCATATTTTTTGTCATTTCATTTCAATAAATCTTCCAAGTTCAACAACCCTAAATCACTCTTTGCACATAAAAGTTACCAAATAAGTAAGAAACCTTAAAATTTACCCTAAATGTAGTTTTTAATTAAAAATTCTTTGAAGAAATTGTTAACGTATATCCCCAACACCAGTATTGTAACAACCCCTCTGTTATGACATAAAAGTAAGTGAGTACAATAGTGGTAAAAAAAAATATTTTTCTTTTTTTAAAAGAAATCGAAGAACAAATGTTACTTGACATTAATATACCTCAATATTACAAATTCATTTTTCAATTACATCCTACACTACAATTTCAATATACAACATCATTGCTATTAACAACATAATCATAACACCAAGCAATCCAGGATATCTACCCATCCAGCCTACCTGTACGGTTGGGACCTCCAAGACACATAATCAATGCTCAAGTCCAGGATTCATCTGATTGATTTTGACCATTTAAGTTCTCAAGACTGGCAACTGTTATGAGAAACAAGGAAGCATCTAATTCTTGTACCCAACTCAATCTAGACTCAGAATTAAAATAACGGTAAAGTACTTAATCATTACGCAAATTTAAGCCTTCAATTGCTCAAATACTAGACAAGCTTTCCTTCCCTTAAAAGTTACAATAACAATAATTAACCATCATCTAGATAATATGCCATCTCTTTAGAAATACATCATATAATTATCATTCACCATTTAAACAAAAATCTATTTCGTTAATGAAAAGCAAGTATCAATCATTATTCGATATTGTAACAGTCCTCCATAGTACAAACCAAGTAAGTAGATACTATGAGTTAGCATTATATATATATATATATATATAAGAGAAGTGAAGAGAAGAGAAAAGCTATCAAACATTGAGAGGAAACTGTAAGCTTACACTATACTTTCTAAACTAAAAAGACATTGTGATGAAGTAATTCTGCAACTGTGTGAATGTCTATTTTTAGAATGATTTAAGATTTTTTTTGAGACCCAAATTTCTCTTCTGAGTGTCACATTGAAAAAATTCCCAATGCCAACTCCATAAGTGCGCAAACGAGCCCCTAGAAGGCGCAAATATCACTAGAAACAATGAATGGTGTGCACAGAGACCACTCAAATCGGGTGGAGGCTTTAAACTTATGAAGAACAAAGCTAATGAGAGTCAGTGCGAACTTACACAGAGTAGGCGCAAAAGTGTGCAAGAAACCTTTTAAAGTCTATATCTCAGGAGGGAAGTGCAAGTGAGCGCTGGAGTTTACCTCAAAAGTGACAAAGCTTAGGAGAAACAATGTGTGTAAGGTTTCAAGTGGGGACTCACAGAGTGTAAAAATCCCTTATTTAAGAACTAGTGGATGCGATTTTCTCATGAGGAGTCGAAATTCCCACAATCGTTAGATCAGACAGGAGGATCACACTCGTTAATCCCTAAGTCCTTCGGACTTCATCACTTCAACAAATTTGAGTTGTTAGTATTACATGAGCCCCGAAGCTCGAAGTCATGGAGTGAATATACACCGTAGATCAGTGGGAGAATGTGATACGTTGGATCCTCAAGGGGTTCGGTGATTCATAAAGTTTTATTCATAACTGACTAAGGGTTGAGAAACCTCGAAGCTCCAGAGTCCAGAGTAAATATTGACCGTCAGTTTGTTGGGTACAGGTGTGCTTAGATTTTTGAGTATACAGAATTCAGCTATCTGGAAGGTTGTGGGTGAAATTTGCTTGGGTGCGAAAAGTCCTGAAGCCTAGAGTCAATCATGATCGTTCATTGATGGGTGAACGTGGAACGTAGATCTTCTCCCTTCACCAATTCAACATTAGACAATTTGAGAGTTTGGTAGTGATAAGGAGCAAGAATCCTCGAAACTTGGAGTTCTAGAGTTGATCACGGTCGTTGGCTATAGGAGGAGTGTGGATCGTTTATCCCTGAACTCTTCGAGAGTTCGACAATCTGGGTTTATTAGTTCAAATTTGAAAGGTGCGGAGAAACTTCGAAGCCCGGAGTTCTGGAGCGGATCTCTACCATAGATTCTCGTGTAAGGAGGAATTATGTCAGTCGTCCAATTAATTCAAACCAAGGATGAAGGAAAGTGGAAGGATAGGGAATAACCTACAATTGTCGGTCAACCTCAAATTAAGACTGAGTTCAACCGGTAACACTCCAGGTGAAAGGGAGTGTTGGAGTTGAAGAAACCTTTGGAGCGTCGGAGCCCCAAAGCTATGAATAGCACCTTTTGGGTCAGTGTCAGGTCCTAGCCCGCGGTCACACGCATAACTGTCAAGGAAAAAGGGCTATCGACTACGATTAAAATGCAAGTCAAATATTTTGGAAAAGAAAAAGAAAAATGACAGTGAACCAACGGGTTCTAAATTTATGAGAATCACAACTTGACAGGGGCCCTACGATTTTACCCAAAAATTGGATTTAGAAAAAAAAAATTAAACAGAGACTGCTCACTACAGAAATTTTGTAGTTATCAACAAATTCAACAGAGAATCTACGATATAAATTCAGATGTGAATTAACTCAAAAGATCCACTACTACATTGGGCGCAAATTACGACGAAATATTATGATGGTTTCAAATTTCGTCGTATTTGTTTTTCTTTTTTTGTAGTAAATATACTTTTTTTGGAGGGGTCCAAATGTTGGTCATTTTAACGATGAAAGTTGGTCACTCTAGAGACTAACCACCATTTAGTCACTCTAGCGACCAACAATGGCACGTGTGAGAAATCAAACAGTCATTTACGACAAATCAATCATATATATATATATATATATATATATATATCAGTTACGACAAATTTTCTATAGTTACGACAATCATTTTCTACAGTTGCGAAAATCATTCAGGTGTTCTGATGCAATGGTGTTCTGGTTTTTTATGAAATCTTGATTTCAATTCTCTTTCAAGAAGAGAAACATTGAATTGATCAGACTCTACATAGCTGAGATTTTGAAGGTCAGTGCTTAAAACTTTTCTGTGTGATCTAGTAATTTGGTGCTATTGAACTATTTTATGGTTTATTTTCACTCCTTATAAGGGTTTAGAGGAAGAGGTTATAGGCACTAATTATGGATAAAAGATATATGTGTTAAGGGTTAATGGTAATACATACAAATATTTAGGGATTATAGGGGATAATTCTTAGGGGTTATATATGCTAGGGTTTTAGTATTTAAGTGATGAAGACGTTATATGTATTTGGAAATAATGGGTTATAACTATTAAAAGTTAAATGAATTATAAACTAGATGAGGTGTTATGGGTTATAAATATTATAAAGAGTAGAGATTAATGGTTAAGTGCTTACATGAGTTATGGTTAGGGAGGTTAGGGGTGATATTAGTTAAAGTACTTAAAGAGTATACATGTTTGGACTTATAGGGGTTATAGTTGTTAATAATTAGGTTATACATGTGTAATGGGTTATATGGGTGAGGGGTTAGATGCCATGGTAGTAAGGGGTTAGTGTTTTACGAATATGGATTATATGGATTTAGTGTTTTACGAATAGGGTGATATCGATAAGGGTTAAAGGGGTTAGGGTTTTAAGTGTTAGGAGTTATGAGTTATAAGGATTAAAGGTTATAAGAGCTATTTGTTATGGCTTGGAAGGGATCAATGTTAGGTTTAGTAAAGTTTAAGGGTTACAATGGTTATA
>ML787817.1:238519-259804 GCA_009831015.1 Picea engelmannii | reverse complement strand
TATATCCAATGAGCAATGAACAATAGTATAAGAGTTACACCAATACACCACAATACACCATGCACAATATATGAGAAATAATCAATAGATATTGTTCAAGGGAAGTAATGACTTCCAAAGGTAGCTACAACTTCCAAATGTAAAGGGAGGGATAAAACTCCAAG
Organism: Picea engelmannii; assembly: GCA_009831015.1. NCBI lineage: Eukaryota > Viridiplantae > Streptophyta > Pinopsida > Pinales > Pinaceae > Picea > Picea engelmannii. Next base: position 259,640 of record ML787817.1, on the reverse strand, counting down.
AGGAAGATACAATCCTCCAATATCAAGACAGATTGTAACTCTCCATCCTTGCCCCTTCCTTCCACCCAAGAATATATGAGAGATAATAAAACTTTACATTAAATCATCACCATCAACCAATCATCACATAGAACCTGATAATGCTTCCTGAGACTTCTTCAATTTATGCAATTCTTCAATTATTGGAGTAATATGATCCTATAGATAATATTACTCAATGTATTCTCTGAAAATCCTCCAAGTTTCACTCCTTGAATCCTCCACAAAAAGAAGTTATAGAGAGAATGGTAGACCTTGTTCAATTCTGGTTTATTCAGGAGACCGAAATTTTACAGAATGCCCCGTGCTCAATATTTAACATCAAATTCTGAAACTCACACACAAGAAACTAAATTTCGTATTGTTTCCAATTCAATTTGTCCCATGTCATTTGGATTCGTGATGAAGACGTTATGACTTTTTTACCCAGAACATCTATTTATTGACTAGCTTCAAGACTAGTCACAAACCCTATATTCCACAGAGTGTATCTCCATAATTATAGCGAATCAAGAGATCAAATTTTTACCACATGTACCTTGATATGTATTCTCAACACCATATAAATTTCACCATCTGAATCGTTCTAGAAAAAACATTATAGAAAAAATGGTAATATAACCTGAAAATAACATACCTTAGAACACATCACCAAAAGACTTCATCCTCCCTTGAAATCCGGCCTTCTTTACTTTTGATTTCATCTAAAATTCAAATTTTGTATCAAATGAATGTATAATGATATTTATTTATACCATTTATGTCACTTCCCTATAACATTAGGGCCGATCTGACAATTTCTGATTTTGTAATTCTTTTCTTTAATTATCTTCAGGGACTACATGTACTTCCTTCTTCAATTCACTTTGTCATCTTCAAAAATTGATTTCTCCTCAACCATGAGGATCCACGTGACATGCCACATACCATCAGAAACAACATGATGTATACTATACATCTATGGGTATTGTATCTACATGTGCATTTTCCTTCATGTCCAAATACCTTCATCAATCTTGTGGTCCAAAACCCATGACTAGGGTTGACATCAATGACAACAACCAATCTTCCAACAATATCTCTCTTCAAATCAATCACTGAAAGGATTGATTTGGTATTTCTTCGAAAGGCTATATCTCTAAGGAAAGTTTGAATTCATAGAGTTGGTGGCAATGTGAATAAAACATCCATTGGGAAATGGAGTCACTAAAGGATCAGAAATATATGAAGGTTTATTGGACACTTGGTGAATTGAAAGGTGACAGATCAGAGGCAAGATAGAAAGTTCTCCTTTAGGCCAGTTAAATGTCATTGTAGATAGAAGATCAAAAAGAAAACAAATAATCCCTTAAGGCATCTAACAAGGATGAATTCCGAGGTGATTATGGTAGAAATACAACTGACATTACATGCAACAGAGCATTGGATTCAGATGAATTATGATACATATAGTTCAAATTAACATAAAGAAGAATCCATATAATATAGATGCATTTAAATTGGAATAAAAATATTGTAAGATCACATGCATAAAGTAGAACAATCACATGTATCTCTGGGGTCAAATCGCAAGGATTTTTGATCTAGTAATTTCATTAATATCAGAGAGAAATTACAAAAAAGTCTTCAATAGTCTCTTTCTTACACACTTGCCAACCCTTAGCTCTTGTAGAAGCATAAAATATATACAAAAGTCACCTCCTATATTCCTAAATTCAAATTCAAATTTATCCCTAAATCAAGCTACAATTACAATATATTTTGGAAATAAAATCTGAACTAACTACAAAAAAGGAGGAGTCAAAGTTGACTTCACTAAACACATATAACAACTTGATAAGAGAGACCTTTTAATCTGTATTTTGATGCTCTTTGACCCTTGAACTCGATGCAAATGAGGTGGAATTCTTTCTGACCTTTCCTTTCTAATATGGATTTGATTTGGTTGCTATGTCACAGTTGTGTAGCAAGTCTGCTGCGCAACTGTAACCTACAACAAAAACGCAGCAAATTGCGCAATAGACTAGAAAAATAAGGGTCAAAGATGAAATAATATATCTTGAATCATAATATATTTTACAAAAATGAGAGAGGTTTTTGTAGATGAAACTGTTATTGAGAAAAAACTCTCTCATTTTTTTAAAATTCCTCTTCGGCTTCTCGGGATCCGTGCCCAAAGATGATGACTAAAATAGGAAAACATTAAATATTGAAATTTGGAAAAATAGGTTGTAGATATCCATTCAGACACCCAAACCATGATACCTATGAAGAAATGAAGATATTTTTTTGTTATTTGGTCCGTTATTGACAAACGCCTCTTTCAGTTTTGAAAAATGCATTTCTAGTTGGTCGAAAACCAAGTTTGAATTTGACCACAAAAACAGTGAAAAACACAACATCCCCTGCAGACTGTGCGCAACAAGGGTTCTATTTGATATTTTTACCATTTCTTTGACTCTTGTTGATATGATATGGTGTTCTTATGATGAAAATAATCTTATTAAATTCTTGGAAACCTGTTCCAACCCCTTGCAAAGATGACTTTATTCATTTCTCTCCAAAACCCTAGTTTACTCAAAAATTCAAGATGGAGTTCTCACTATCAAAAAAGTTGAAACAATTGCCCTCATTGATGAAAAATGATGATACTCACAACATTCTTCAAATATTTGAAAGTTACAAACCATAACTATAGGCTGACCCTCCCTTCCACTTTTCAAAACTGACCAAGACAGTTGCGCAAAAGACCTTGCTACTCAACTGCAAAATTTTCCTTTTTGCTACTCATAACTGCTCTAGAGGGTTCAAAATTCTTTGTGTGAGTAAAATATGATATAACCACTAATCAACACTCTTCCTTGATAATAAAAAAACATAGTGTGCAATATATTTTCAAAGTTCAATGTTGATGGCTCCTTGATGACTAGAATTAGGGTATCATTGTCTTCATTGTCACCTTAAAACCATGCCATGGTCTTTGTGGGATCAAGGCATGATTTTGACCCTTATACACACATTGGAATCAAATGAAACTAATCTGTTACCCATGATTTTTGTCATCTTGATGGTGTATTGACGATGGTGTACTCAGGCTCTCAACATGAACTTTCTCCTGAGAAAAGTAACATTCATCTCCATCCAGAAAACATATTTTTAAAGAGAGTTTGCAGGCTACTTATAGCCTAGAGTGCGAGAATGGTCCATTCTCACAGGCCACCTTCAGCCAGGGTGCGAAGTTCTCGCACTGTACTCTATACCTAAGGTGTGAACTTGTTCTCAAGCTTGAAAAAAGGAAGAAGTCTCGAGGGTTCTAGAAGGGAATCTTCTAGAGAATGGGCTCGCATTCGAATGGTTATCATTTTACTGGTTTCCTTGATTTGGTGGGATCATTCTCATCCATGTAACCATCTCATCCTCTCCTATATATTGATAGGATTCTCATGGAAAAGGTTAATAAAGGTTAATTGGAGAATTGGTGAAGGAATTGTGTGAAGAACCCAGCTTGAACAGAAGCTTGGAGACTCTAGTAGGTCTATCAATAGGAATTGGATCTTCTTCATTCAAAGAATGAGCAAGTGTGTGTGTTGGAACCAAGAGTCACCCAAAGGATGCTTGCGACATCAAGGCGATCAGGTTGTATCTTCTACTTTCGATTAATATGATACAGTGGCATGTTCTTTTCCCATAAAGTCATTCTTACTTTATTGTGTAATTCCTTGATCATATGCATAAGTTGACGATTGAATATATTTTTCTATCTTCACTTTGGTTGGTTTGTGTTGTCTTGGTCTTGACCTCATGAGAGAACCAAAGTGAAGTGGGAGCAACAGAGACCCTAGGAAGCGATACAAAGGTATGTTACTTGTTCCTCCTTACTAGCTAATTCAATGGTCATAACTTAGGGAAAGAGTCATGCCTTGTCCTGGTTTGTTCTAGATCCAAGTGGATCTAGGGAGATCCATTAGTGTACGCACTCTCAAAGCCTTCAATGGATTTGGTTTTAAGCCCTACGGTGTTCTTCCTTCGTTGCCCATCATGCTATAAGGCAAAATGGTCCAAGTCGAAGTGGAAGTCTTTGACACTCCTCTCGATTACAATCTTCTACTTGGCCGTAGCTGGATCGATTCCATGCACGTAGTTGTATCGACTCTTTTTCGTGTCGTACATTTCCCACATCAAGGGAAGGTAATCACCGTCGACCAATTAGCCTTATTTAACTCAGATACGCATACTGGAAACATACCGTTTATCTCTAAAACCCCACCGGGTTACGAGAATGTCGATGTCGGTCTTCTCAAAGACTCCTCGTTAATGGACACTTTCCCCATCCCACCGCCCGATGTTCCACACTCATCTGTTGATTCAATTAACATGATATCCACCTCAATTCACAAAACCCCTATGTCTCACGACCCATGGCTAATACCTGACCCAGGCGATCATCTTCGTTACGACGACGAAATGCCTTTGAGTCCGGTCGAATCTGCCTATCAGGCCATTCAATCGACAACCCCCTCTACCCCCTCTCTTGGTGAGTTATCTCCAGATCCTTTCAGTGTCATTTTTCCCATAGACGAGATGATCATGTCTGTCATGGAAGACACCCCTTGGGATGATGGACATCACCGTTCCATCCTCTTCCTGGATCAACATACCATCGAGAACTACCAACGGATCTCAACCCCGTCGACCGTTGTTGTCATTTAAACCGTTCCCGAGTCCACACATGATGTGTTTTCCAAAGGGAACTTAAGCAATATCTCACCCACTATTCCCCTCGACATATCCTTCAAACCTGGAATTGTCGAAAATGTGCATATCAGAGCTTCGTGTTCCCCTAACGAAATCGTCACCTACACGTCACTTTTCAAAGAGTTTCATGACGTCTTCGCCTGGAGCTACGAAGAAATGTCAGGTATCGACCCTGACATTGTCATACATGAGATCAAGACATACCCAGATGCTAAACCCATCCGGCAACGCCTTCGTCCAGTTCACCCACGTAAAGCGGCTGTTGTCAAACTTGAAGTCGAGAAACTTCTTAAAGTCGACTTTATTTACCTGGTGGCCCTCACTGACTGGGTTTCCAATCTTGTCTCGATCGACAAGAAACAAGGCACAATCTGCATATGCGTTGATTATAGGGATATCAACAAAGCTTGTCCTAAGGACAACTTTCCTACCCCTTTCGTCGTTCAGATTGTTGAAGATTGCACCGAAAGCGAAATCTTCTCTCTGATGGATGGTTTCTTCGGATATGATCAAATCAATATTGTTCCCGAGGATCAACACAAGATGGCTTTTATTTGTCCTTGGGGCACTTTCGCCTATCGGAAACTCCCTTTCGGTCTCAAGAATGCTGGCGCAACTTTTCAACGTGCTATGTATTATGCCTTCCATGATATCAAGCACATCATGCAACCCTAGCTTGATGACTTACCCACTCATTCCATGCACCAAGTCGATCATCCAATCCACCTCCGAGCCATTTTCATCCGCTGTCAGTTTTACCACATACGCTTGAATCCTCACAAGTGTGTTTTCTGCGTGGAATCTGGTCGACTTCTAGGCTTTATTGTTTCACGTCAAGGGATCAGGGTAGATCCTTTAAAGGTTGAGGTGATCCTTAATCTCCCTCCTCCTTCTACACTTTGCCAGTTACAAAGTTTGCAAGGGAAAGCAAACTTTCTTTGTCGTTTCATCCCGAACTACGCCGAGATAACTCGTGGATTTACGTGACTCCTCAAAAAGGGGTCTGAGTTTGTATGGGATACCATCGCAAACAAAGCCTTCAAAGATTTGAAATTGTCCCTGACATGTGCTCCGCTTCTCTTCCCCCCTGATTACAGTCACAATTATTTCCTCTACCTCGCAGCCTTGGATTACACCATTGCTATGGTGCTCGTCCAAGAGGATGATTCTCATGACGAACATGTTATTTATTACTTCAGTCAAGGTCTAACGCCTACCGAAACCAAGTATTTACATGTTGAAAAACTGGCCTTGGAAGCCATCCAAGCTGTTCAACACTTCTGGCACTATATCCTCTCTCGCAAGACTACAGTGATTTCTAACTACAACCCTATGCAACACATTCTCACACGTCAATTGCTAGGGGGAAAATACTCCAAATGGATCGTGATACTCCAGGATTTTGACTTGGAACTCAAACGAGCTAAGTCCAAGAATTCTTTAGTGTTTTTCGAGTTGATATGCGACTTTCCATACTCTGAAATGAAAAATGTAGCAGCCGATTCATTACTTGATGAATCTTTTTTTCTAATTAGCTCCGATGATCTTTGGTATGGCAATATCATCATATATCTCCAAACCCAGACTTTTTGGCCCAATTTGTCCAGTACTGACCGACGTTGAATATGCTACCAAGCCCGTCAGTATATTATCCACGGGGATACTCTTTATTGTCAGGGGATTGACTCAGTTTTTCGACACTACCTCACATTCAACGAAGCTGAGAAAGCCTTAAATGACTGCCATTTTGGAGCCTGTGGTGGTCATATGTCCGGGTATGCTACTGCCCAGAAGATCTTACGCGCAGGGTATTTTTGGCCTTCTTTATTTAATGACTGCATAATCGTCGTCCAAAAATGCCATGCTTGTCAAACCTATAATCATAAGATACGGTCACATCCAACTCCTCTTCACCCTGTGGTCTCCATTGGTCCCTTTGTGAAATGGGGCATCGATTTCATGACATGTCACCCCCACTCGGCCGAGGGGCATAGATATATTATTGTAGCCGTAGATTATTTTACGAAATGGGGCAAGGCGATGCTGACATTTGACAATACTGGAAAGATCGTAGCATTATTCATTTTTAATTACATCATAGCTCATTTTGGTGTTCCTCAGGCTATCGTCACTGATCATGGTAGCCACTTTAGAAACTTCATATGTCCGAAATCACTGAAAAGTTGGATCTTCGCCGTGAAAACTCAATGCCCTACTACCCACAAGTCAACGACCAAGTCGAAGTGATTAACAAAGTTCTCATAACTATGCTCCGACGAATGATAGGGATTCACAAAACAAGTTGGCACACAATGTTGTTTTCAACATTGTGGGCTTACAGGACATCTGTTAAGTCCGCTACTAGGTTTACACCTTTCCGGTTAGTCTATGGTTTGGAAGCCATTCTCCCGATCGAATGCGAGATACCCTCTTTAAAACTAGTTGTTGAACTCCTACCAAACACTTATGTTGAGGAAGAACATCTATTGTATCTTATGCGATTAGACAAAACTCGACGCGATGCTACCCTAGTCATAGAATCCCAGAAGAAACGTGTCAAGGCCCAATATGACAAACATGCTAAGCCTCACGTTTTCTCCGAAGAAGATCTGGTTCTCCTCTATGAACAAGATCGAGATATGCTAGGAGATGGAAAATTCAAAGCCATGTGGCGATGTCCTTATATCGTTAGATGAGTTTTGGAAAAAGGAGCTTACGAGTTAGTAGATTATGATGGTATCCCGTTGAGTGAGCCCAGAAATGGGTTGTACTTGAAGAAGTACTATGCATAAGATCACATGTGCATGAGTATTTGTATTTTTATTGTATCATACTTCTTGTGTGTTACTGTAGTTTGCTTTTGTCATTCTCTGGTCTCTATCGTTATGTGACATTGTGTTTGATTTCCAGAAGTCGGAGTCTTCACTACCCTACTTTGGCTTCACTGATAGCGCTAGCCGTAGTACTCATAACCTTGCTTCTACTGCATGGGAAATTTACGCCCCTACAAACGAACTTGTCTCTTTACGAGGTGTGTGCCTCGGCCGTGCGACCAACAATATTGCAGAGTATAGCGCCATTATCGAATTGTTGATTGATGCTATCTCGCTCGGTATCCGTCACTTGGTTGTGTGACTCGATTCGCAGCTCGTAGTACTACAGTTAAGTAATGTCTATGTTATTCGAAGTCCTACTTTGTTACGGATGTATTTGCGAATTCGCCTCTTGGAATGTTATTTTGATTATATTGAGTATCAACATATTCCTAGATGTCTAAATACATTAATTGATGCATTAGCTAACTATGTATTAGACATACATTTGGGTCATTTATAAATCAATCACATCAACTTTCACACAACACAAGATAAACCAGTAGAAGCCGTATGTATATATAACGATCAATTTTTTTTTTATAAAAAAGTTTTGTCCGAGGACCAAAATTTCAAAATCTAAAGCTCATAGCTTCTACAAAGTGATGTCATGGATGACGTTCATGGTAACACACGACTTCCCGGGAAACCCTACAAAGCAGTCGGCCAATAGACTCTGACACCCCTACTATATGACGCTGATAACATCGCGGAACCTCTCCAAGAGGCATGTTTGGAATGTATGTTGTCAAACCCTCCAGGTTTTGTTCCACCACTTCATAATCTTCATCGTCCCATCTTTGCACTGGAGCCACTTCTCCTTGTCGCTAAATAGGATAAGTACCAGGTGGTCGATAAGGTCCCACGTCTGTGTCATCAAAAAAGAATTTTGTAATTAGACCTTGGAAAAACATAAAAACATTTTCATATGATAAAATTCACAAAAACATTTAAAAAGTAAAAAATGTGTACTTCTTACCAAGATCTCCCCACTGAGCGCCCTCGAGCAGGGCCAAGTCTGGATCTCCTCAGAAGTTCAACCCGACATAGGCATAATCATTGACCATCAACATCTATGGTCGCAACCAGTCGAAGAAGACATCATTGTATTTGATGATTGGTCCAGCTACGTGCCGAGCCATGAGCTGACACCACCTCAGCATTATTGGATCCTATGGAGCCGGTAAACCCCTCTCAACCTGCAACCTCAGTAAGGGAACCCTCTCAAGAAAGAAGGACACCAACAATGACACGTACCCGAATTGCTTCAGGTTGCCTCTCCTGCATTTAATCAACTACCTCTTCATGCTACGAAGGACTGCGTTTGCCCAGTTAAAAACACGAGGCTCAGTACACTCTATGGCATACTGAAAGTATCTCTAGAGAGCCATGTGAGGAGCAGCACTCCCAGCCATACAAGCAATGGTGAAAAAAATAGTGTGAAGGGTCAAATATCGCACCCCCCAAATGGCCACCTTTCATTTGCTCCTTTCCACCTCTGGAACACAGTGCAAATGACAGTATTCACTCATAGGAAACCCGCCACCTCTGCTAACAGTCAGGCTCGCATGGTACCCACACCATGACAGTCATGTCAAGAAATAAACGTCCTCGATATCCAAGGACAATGTGTGGACCCCTACGTGGAAAAATTGTTGGTCCACATCCCACATATGCACAAGGTACTCCAATAGTCTGACTTGGGCCCTCATACCCAGGATACAAAATAATTTCAGGAGACCACAGTCTCACAAAGAGGCAACAGTGCTCGGGTGATTTCCGGCAATAGCATCATCTTCTTCATGCTCTCTTTCACTCCATTCCAGGACCATGGTGATAGCCAAATGCCTGCATAAGACACATAAGAAGAAGGTCAACAAATCTCTTCAACACTTGGTAACTTTTTCATTGAGCAAACTTCAAAGAAACTTTTCACTTTGCAGTTCTCGCAGGTGCCTTTGGGGCCACCTGTGAGAATGATGCATTCTCGCAGGTGCCTTTGGGGCCACCTGTGAGAATGATGCATTCTCGCAGGTCGCGTGTGGCTAGCCTGCGAGAATGGTTGAGCACAACTTTAACCCCTAAAACAAACTCAAAAGCATGAATTTTACCAATGAAAATAAAAAATTGAACCATGAAAAGATAGAGGACAATGAGCTTACCTCACTACCGGAGACGGTTTTTCGAATGGATGCTTGTACCTCCCGCAATCAAGCACCTAAATTCAAGGGAAAAAGAGGGGTTTTGGACTAAAATATTGGCAATATTACAATAACTATGGTAAAAAGAACTTTTACCCACTTATATCTACTTTTACCATTTTTTATTGTTTTTTATAATTGTTTTATTTATTAAACCTAATGTCTAATACCCTTGTGAGTGCGACTTTTGCAGGCATGACGACTTCGACATTTATGCACAGGGATACATATATTTTTTCTCTTTTTCATCGCATGTTTTGATTGTTTTTTATGGTTTTTGAACAAAACCTCGAGCTTGGTCTTTGTCCGTTCTCACGCTCGAAAATACATGAGAACGCAATCGAGCACACTTTTATCACTTTTTTCGGCTCAACAAGGTTATATGAAAAATGAACCCCTTTGGAGTCCTCTTTAAACTCTTTTCAGATTCTCTAAACATGAAAATATTGCCAAGCGACCTTACTCTTTTCACACTCGTTAAAGTATTTGAAGAAATCATCTGTTGGGTGATAATTTATCTCTTTTTCGGTCTCATCAGACTATTTCATGAAAAAGGAACTGAGAGAGTTCTCTTTTAATTGTTTTTCCAGACTCTATAATCATGAAAAACCTTCGAGTTTTATATCTTTGGACTCGTTAAACAAACATCAACAGACCTGTAATGGGACCGAACCACTCCTTCCTAGGGTTCGTTAAACATACTCCGAAGGACTCATCCGAAGGATGAGCTTACATCAACAAGCATATGTTATCCTCCTCAAGCTTGCGTAAAAATAAAGAGGTACTCGCCAGAAATGGTGGGGGAAAATTTGGGAAAGGGATGTGTTTTCGTATTCATATTATTGGCAGTAAGTGTCGCTCTTGAACATGACACCCTCCTTTTTATTATTTGAAGCCGGTTTGGGAAATCCACTTGTCTCTCATTTGATTTGCTACAAGGTCATATCCTAAGTCGTCTCTGAGTCAATTCTACCAAATCATTGGTCGTGTCATTCATATGTTCAAGAGAAGTTCATATGAAACCTCTATCGAGTCGTCTATCTGCAGTTGTCCATTCTCTTCATGTCGGCCTTCCCTGTGTCCAGTCCAACTTACATCATACTTTGTTTCGCCTTCACAAATCTGTTACTCATTTCATGTCATTGATGGGGGATACATCAAGGCCCTCCTGTGACGATTTTTGTTCCGTCGACTCCAGTTCATTATCCGGAAACAAGACTTAGAAATTCTTGGGTACCTTGGAACTTGCATGCCTCAATGACAGGTTTCCTCACTTTTGACAGTGGGTTTTCATCATTGACCCCTGATCGGGAGATTTCATCGGATGTTCGACTTCAACTCATTTATTCACATTCGGTAGATTGTACTAGTGTACCTTGGGAGTCATTGACATTAATGGTGATTTCCCTCGCACTTGTTAACAGTTTCATCAATGATCGGTAATCAAGTGGTTTCTACCATGTTCGACTTCGACACATGTAATCACATGGTTAGATTCGTACTTTCAGGTGACAGGATTGAAGACCCTGGGTCCCATCTCTTTGGTCTAGGTTGCGATGGAATATGTATAATTTTCTAACACATAGATCCACTTTGTATGTCTTGTGGCTATGTCGTCTCAATTTGATTTTTCTTACATAGATCCACAGTATTCTTGGTGGCTATGCGATATTTTGACGGCATGGATCCATGGTGTATGATTGGTGGCCATGACCTATGTTTATGATGTCATTAGTCTGTGATGTGAGTATGGGAATGCCTACCTCAGAACTAGTATGATATTCTACAGATGCTTGGTTGTTTGTAGGTTTTCGATTAGGTGCGCTCCTGGTTTCCGACACACACACATAGTTTACAAAGTATTTTGGTTGTCACTGATTCTGGCCTCATACTTTGGGGGGAATTCTGTTACCCATGATTTTGGTCATCTTGATGGTGTATTGACGATGGTGTACTCAGGCTCCCAACATGAACTTTCTCCTGAGAAAAGTAACATTCATCTAATTCCAGAAAACATATTTTTAAAGAGAGTTCGCAGGCTGCTTATAGCCTAGAGTGCGAGAATGACTCATTCTCGCAGGCCACCTTTAGCCAGGGTGTGAACTTCTCGCACAGTGATCTATACCTAGGGTGTGAACTTGTTCTCAAGCTTGGAAAAAGGAAGAAGTCTCAAGGGTTCTAGAAGGGAATCTTCTAGAGAATGGGTTGGCATTTGAATGGTTATCATTTTATTGGTTTCCCTGATTTGGTGGGATCATTCTCATCCATGTAACCATCTCATCCTCTCCTATATATTGATAGGATTCTCATGGAAAAGGTTAAGAAAGGTTAATTGGAGAATTGGTGAAGGAATTGTGTGAAGAACCCAGCTTGAACAGAAGATTGGAGACTCTAGCAGGCCTATTAAGAGGAATTGGATCTTCTTCATTCAAAGAACGAGCAAGTGTGTGTGTTGCAACCAAGAGTCACCGAAATGATGCTTGCGACATCAAGGCGATTAGGCTATATCTTCTACTTTCGATTAATATGATACAACGGCATGTCCTTTTCCCATAAAGTCATTCTTACTTTATTGTGTAATTCCTTGATCATATGCATAAGTTGACGATTGAATATATTTTGCTATCTTCACTTTGGTTGGTTTGTGTTGTCTTGGTCTTGACCTCACGAGAGCATCGGAGTGAAGCGGGAGCAACAAAGACCCTAGGAAGCGATACAAAGGTATGTTACTTGTTCCTCCTTACTAGCTAATTCAATGGTCATAACTTAGGGAAAGAGTCATGTCCTGTCCTGTTTTGTTCTAGATCTAGGTGGATCTAGGGAGATCCGTTAGTGTCTGCACCTACCGATTAGTCCGATAACATAATCAACCTAATATAGGTCACTAACATAGACCTTGAAATGATCGACTATTCGATGTTGTAGTTGTCGACTGAAATGGTACATAATGTATATTGACTCTGCCATGAGAGCACCCTCATCCGACACATGCAAATAAATCATGTTATTAACATGTGAAGGATCACTAATATAATGTCTCAAAACAGATACATGAAATTCATTGTGCATACACCTCAACGAATCAGGAAAGGCTAGTCGATAAGCCATGGGTCCTTTATTTTCCACAACTTTGAAAGGCCCCACAAACCTAGGAGAGAGTTCAGTACCATTTCCCAACTTGATTGGACTCTTGTGCAGTTTTACCTTCAAGAAAACTATGTCACCTACTTCATAACTGTGGTCAACACGATGCTCATTAGCATAACTCTTCTGCCCATATTGTGCTTCTTTAATCCTATGTATTATCTATTGCATCTGTTCTTCCATTTCTTGAATTACTTCTGGTCCTACCAATACCCTATCCTCAAGTCGATCCCAACTCAACGGCGTCCGACACGGTCGCCAATAAAGAAAATCAAACTGTGTCATCTTAATCATACTCTGATAGTTGTTTTTGTATGAAAACTCTACTAGTGGCAAGAATTCTTCCCAACGTTTATTTTGGTCCATTACATACATACACAACATATCCTCCAAAATCGGGTTCATTCTTTATATTTTCTCGTCCGTCTCTGGGTGATTTTTTGTGCTAAAGTTTAGTTGTGTTCCCAAAGCCTCTTGGAAACTGGTCCAAAACCATCTTGTTAACATCAATCCCCGATCGGATATGATCCTTATTGGTACTCCATGTAACCTCAAAATATCATTGACAAATACTCTTTCTATGTTTGGTTCTTGATACATCGTACGTACTGTAATAAACTGTGCACTCTTTTCCAGAGTGTCAAATACCACGAAAACATAATCATGCATCCTTTCCATTAGTGGAAATTCAATGATAAAGTCCATCGAAATGACCTCCCATTTTGATTCTGGAATAGAGTGTGGTTGTAGTAATCCTGTTGGATGTCTATGTTTATCCTTTACTTGCTGACATTCTAGACATCTTGCCACTTAACTAAATATGCATGCTTTCATTCCTTTCCAGAAGAATAAAGGCTTAAGGTCTTCCTTCATCTTGATGACTCCCAGATGAGCCATGTATACTTTTCGATGAGTTTCACTTAAGATCAAACTTTTTAATTCGTCGTTAGGTGATATGTAAATTCTTTCGTTAAATATAAATAATCCATCTTTGTCTAATGAATATCCTTCATACTTCGATACCATCATGGTATCTCATCCAATATTATTCTTAACATCCTTGTACCAATCATTGTCTATTTGTAAAGTTAGAATTTTTTCTCGAATATTTGTCTTAAGCGATATTACCGAGAATATGTATGGTCTTTGACTCAATGCATTTGCCACTTGGTTCATTATTCCTTTAATGTAAGTAATCTCAAATTCGTATTCGCTAAGTAATTTTGACCAATGCCTTTGTCGCGCGTTCAAGTCATTCTGTGTGAAAATACGCTGCAAACCACAGTGATATGCCTTTAGTTCAAATTTTTGTCCAATCAGATAATGTCTCCAAATTCTCAAGGCATACACAATTGCTAATAACTCCACATCATACGTTGTGTAGTTCTCCTCATGCTTTCTTAATTTCCTAGAAATGTAAGCGATCACTTGACCATCTTGCATCACAACTCTGCCTAAAACTTCCTTGGATGAGTCCATGCATACCAAGAATTCCTTTTCCATGTCGGGGACCTTTAGTATCGGCGATATCATCAACAAATCTTTGATTTTTTGAAATTCTTCCACATTTCTTAGTCCATGCAAACTTCTTTTTCTTCTTCTGCAATTCCGTGATCGGATTTTCTATCCTCAAAAATATTTCGACGAATCGTCGATGATATCCTACTAGACCCATTAATATGCGTACTTATTGTATGTTTATCGGTGTGTGCCATTCCATAATATCCTTTACCTTCACTGGATCCACAACGATACCTTCACTAGATATGATATGTCCCAAGTAATGAATCTTTGATTGGTAAAAAGAACATTTTGATAGTTTCTCCTACAATTTGTTTTCTTGTAAACAATGTAGGACCAATCTTAAATGTTCATCACGTTCTTGTTTCCTCCAACAATAAATTAGTATGTCATCAATAAATACTTGAAAAAACTTATCCAAGTATTCATTGAACACTCCATTCATCAAACTCATGAATACCCCTGCGGAGTTTGTCAATCCAAATGGTAAAACTGTAAACTCATAGTTTATGAATATCATATTAAATGCGGTCTTAGGGATATATTCTTTTTTAATACATAATTGGTGATATCCTAGTCTCAATTCAATATTCGAAAACATAGTCACTCCTTTCATCTGATCAAACAAATCATCTATTCTTGGAAACAGAAACGGGTTCTTGATCATCACTTTGTTCAATTGATGATAGTCAATACAAAGTCTCCACGATCCATCCTTCTTTCAAACAAAAATAACTGGTGCACCCCAAGGTGACACACTTGGACGTATAAGTCCCAAATCCAAAAATTCCTTCAATTGCATTTTCAACTACTACAATTTAGGTGTTGACATCTGGTAGGGATTTCTTCGAATAGGTTCAGTTCCATGTTTCAATTCTATTGTAAAATTGAACTCTCTTTCGAGCAGTAAACCTGGTAACTCTTATGGAAACATGTCTGCAAACTCTTACACTACATGAAGGTTTTATAATCCTTCTGCATTTCCCTTTTCATTTAGAGTTAAGACTGCATAAAGATTGCATCCTTTGCGCATACTCTTCTGTAGTTGTAGGGAAGAAATAAACCTCAAGGACACTCCCTGGTTTCTTCCTACAATCACTCTATTATGCCCCAAATCATATGTCAAAATTAATCGTTTCCTTTTACAGTTAAGTATCGCATCATGCAAATCCAACAAATCCATACCAATAACTATGTCATAATATCCTAATATCATGACATATTGGTTGAACTTTGTTACAAAATCTCCCAAGTTAACGCTACAGCCCGTAACCTTTTCTCCAACCTTTTGTTTGGCACCCGATTCCATTTCTACGTATCTGAAATTGTCCTTCTCGACTGCCTTTACCGTAATTCTCTTTAGCATTGCACCAGAGATAAATCTCTTTGTAGCAAATGGATCTATCAAAATGCCAAAATTTTGGTCGGTTATTTTACCTAACGTCTAGAGCACAGTGGACTGGTGCTTGGTCTGGCGATTGTTCACCACTGCATGTATCCTGTGGGCCTTGCCCAAATCTCCAAATGTAGTGGGTCCTAATGATCCAGCCTCCCTGGCCTTCTCAATCAGAAAATATCATAGGTAATGTGCCTCTCCACAAGTCCAACATACAGTCTTCGGTCCAGTGCTCCTAGTCCCAGAAGTAGAATCTATTGTCCTAGCAATTTGTGATCCTAGTTTGTTCTGTTGAACATGCCTAAAATGTTGTTGATGCATACAATGTTGTTGTTGTTTTTTTGGTCCTATATAAGGAGTCCTCTGTTGAAGAGTCTTCCGTCGCAGTGTCAAGAACATAGGCCCTCTGGGCATATCTTGATGCCCTAAAGTCTTTCTGGTCAGTGTGTGATGTTGTTTCTCTCCTGATGTCATCTGTCCAGTCGGTCTAGAAAGATTCCTACCCTGACCCTCATCGTTCAACTCTTCCTCAGCTATGAGGGCCTTGTGAACTAAATCGTATAATGTTTGAGGCATTAAGATCCTCACCTTCACATGAATGTTCAAGTTAAGGCGAAACAAAACATTTTTGACCTTTAACTTCTCTGTGTTTAGATGTGGAGCATACCTAAGTAGCTCCATGAATATGGCCTCATACCCTGACACTATACGATCGACTTATATCAAGGTGTTGAAATCATTAAGTTGGCACTCAATGAATTCCTTGGACAAATACCTCTCCCAGAACTGTTCCTCGAACATCCCCCATGCCATGTCTTCGATGGCCATATTTAGTTGAGGTAGGAGCGACTTCCACCAGAGAAGAGCACTCCCTTTCAACTGAAATACCTTTATGTGAACTTTCATGTTGGAGGTGTAATCACTAAGTGAGAAGCACATCAACATGTTCTCCAACCATGCCACGGAAGCTAAGTTGTCTGGGGCACCCCAAAACTCAAGAAATTTCACCTTCTCAAGTTATTTGTGTATACTAATACTACTAGCTGGGGTGCATTGTGAACCCTCATTAGGAACATACGCTCTGCCCTGATCTCTATCCAGGTGGTTGATAAACGCCTCTGACATCCTATGAAAGGATCTCATCATACCTACCACATCTCCCACAACAACCTACTCCTTCTCACTAGTCGGTTCTTCTCCTTAGGGGTTAGACTCCTCTGGAATGGGTACTATCAGAGTTGTCACACCTCTTCCTCCAACACCATGTAATCTACCTCCCCTGCATCCTCTAACCATGATTACCTGCATGTACAATTTACAAATTTAATTAGGATATAATTTTAATCATTCGGTTAACATAGTGGAAGGCGTAACAGTCCAATGTCGTAGGGTTGAACTCGCTCTCATACCATATGTAGAAACCCATCTTTTACGACATAAAAGTGAGTACAATAGTGGTACATTTTTTTCCTTTTTTTTTTTTTTAAAGAAATCGAAGAACAAATGTTACTTGACATTAACATACCTCACTATTACAAATTCATTTCTCAATTACATCCTACACTGCAAGTTCAATATACAACATCATTTCTATTAACAACATAATCATAACACCAAGCAATCCAGGATATCTACCCATCCAACCTACTTGCAAGGCTAGGACCTCCAAGACACATAATCAACGCTCAAGTCCAGGATTCATTCAATTAATTTTGACCATTTAAGGTCTCAAGACTACCAACTGTTCTAATGAACAAGGAAGCATCTAATTCCCGTACCCAACTCAAACTAGACTCATAATTAAAATAACAGTAAAGTACTTAATCATAATGCAAATTTAAGCATTCAATTCCACAAATACTAGACAATATTTCCTTCCCTTAAATGTTACAATAACAATAACTAACCATCATCCAAATAATATGCCATCTCTTCAGAAATCTATCATATAATTATCAAGCACCATTTAAACAAAAATCTCTTTCCTCAATGAAATGCAAGCATCAATCATTATTCAGTATTGTAAACGTTCTCCATAGTACAAACCAAGTAAGTAGATACTATGAGTTAGCATAATATATATATATATATATATATATATAGAGAGAGAGAGAGAGAGAGAGAGAGAGAGAGAGAGAGAGAGAGAGAGAGAGAGAGAGAAGAGAAAAGCTCTCAAACAATGAGAGGAAAATGTAAGCTTACCCTATACTTTATAAACTAAAAAGACATTGTGATGAAGTAATTTTGCAACTGTGTGAATGTATGTTTTGAGAATGAGTTAAGATTTTGTTTGAGACCCAAGTTTCTCTTCTGAGTGTCACACTGCATACATTCCTAGTACCAAATCTAGAAGTGTGCAGACGATCCCCTAGAAGGCCCAAAGCTCATAAGAAACACCGCATGGTGTGCACATAGACCACTCAAGGCAGACGAAGGCTTTAAACTTATGAAGAACGAAGCTCATGAGAGTCAATGCGAAATTACACAGAGTAGGCGCAAAAGTGCGTAGGAGACCTTTTAAAGTCCAGGGCTAAGGAGGGAATTAAAAGTAAGTGTTGGAGTTTACTTCAAAAGTGACAAAGATCAGGAGAAACGACATGTGCATGGTTTCAAGTGGGGACTCAAGGAGTGTAAAAATACCTTATTTAAGAACTAGTGGATGAGATCTGCTCGTGAGGAGTCTGAATTCCCACAATTTTTAGATCAGATAGGAGGAGAGCACACATTAATCCCTGAGTCCTTAAGACTTCGTCACTTTGGAAAATTTGATTTGTTAGTATTATGTGAGCCTCGAAGCCCAAAGTTGTGGAGTGAATCTACACTGTAGATCAGTGTGCGAATGTGAGCCGTTGGATCCTCAAGGGGTTTGACGATTCGACAATTTTGAGTCATAACTAACTAAGAGATTAGAAACCTTGAAGATACGAAGTCCAGAGTAAATCCTAACCATCAGTTTGTTGGGTACATGTCTACTTATATTTCCGAGTATACACAATTCGAAAATACAGGAGATTGTGGGTGAAATTTTCTTGGGTGTGGAAAGTCCCAAAGTCCTGAAGCCCGGATTCAATCATGACCATTCATTGATCAATGAATATGGACCATAGATCTTCGCCCTTCACCAATTCAGTGTTTGACAGTTCGGGAGTTCGGTAGTGATCAGGAGAAATAATCCCAGAAGCCCGGAGTTCCGGAGTTGATCACGGTCATTGGCTATAGGAGGAGTCTGGACCGTTAATCCGTGAACTCTTCGAGAGTTCAGCGATCCAGGTGTATTTCAAAGTTAAAACGTGTAGAGAAACTCTGAAGCCTAGAGTTTTGGAGTGGATTTCCACCGTAGATTCTCGTGTGAGGAGGAATCTTTGTAGCCGTCTGATTAAGTCAAACCAAGGATGAACAAAAGTGGAAGGATAGGGTAGAACCTACAACTTTTGGTCAACCTCAAATTAAGACTGAGTTTGGTTGGTAACACTCCGGATGAAAGGGAGTGTTGGATTTGAAGAAACCTTCGGAGTGTTGGATTCCCAGAGCTCCGAATAACATCTTTTGGGTCAACACTAGGTCCTAGCCCGCGGTTACATTCATAACTGTCAAGGAAAAAGGGATATTGACTACAATAAAAATGCAAGTCAAAAATTCTGCAAAAGAAAAATAAAAATGATAGTGAACCAACGAGTTCTAAATTTCTTAGAATCACAACTTGACAAGGGCCCTACGATTTTCCCCAAAAAATGGATTTATAAAAAAAAAATTAAAAAGAGACTCCTCGCTACAGAAATTTTGGATTTATCAATAAATTCAACAGAGAATATATGATATAAATTTGGACGTGAATTAACTCAACAAAGATCCCACCATATGAATTGATTTAAGATTTGTTGGGTATGTGTTATATTCTTTGCATGTGTGTGTGTGTGGGTGCATCAGATATGACAACTGTGGGTGCTATTTTTAGCAGATTTGTAAATTAATCCTGGATTAAGGGATTAGGGTTTTGGTATCCACGGAATACCTAAAAACATTTTATATATTGTATGGAGAATGGTGAAATTCGATATAATGAAAATAAGAAAGGTTTTCCCAGTTGAGGGTTTCTGGTATAAAATCTTTGTGTACTCTGTGTATGAGCGATTGATTAATTTTTGTATTTCTTAAGAATCTATATGCATTGCTTTACTTCGCAGGTTTAAAACTTACATGTGGTATCAGAGCTCATTTTTGGCTTCAGAGGGACGCCTTTGTTGCTGAGAGTTTGGCTCGGTCTTGATAGATCAAGTTTATCTTGGGTTTGTGATAAACCTGGGTTTAGTGGGAGCTTTTGCAGTGGAGATTCGAGTAAAGAAAGAGGAATGGTGAGCTCATCTAGAATCGAGATAGAGAAGTTCAACCGTAAAAACTTTGAGCTATGGAAGCTCAAGATGGAGGACATTCTTGTAGAAAAATAACAATGGATCTCTGTGGATCCTGGTACACAGCCTACTGGTACACCATCTACAAGCACACAGGCTATTGGTACACAACCTACCAGTACACAAACTACTAGTACACGAGTTACTGGTATGTCAAAGGAAGATTGGGACAAGTTGGACAGAAGAGCAAGGAGTACTATTCGACTCTGCCTGGCAGATTCGGTGTTGTTGAATGTCTCGAGAGAATCTACAACCAAGGAACTATGGGATAAGTTAGGGAATTTGTATCAATCAAAGTCCCTGGTAAACAAGTTGTTTCTTTGAAAGAAGTTGTATCATCTTAGGATGGAAGATGGATATTCTGTGACAGAACATCTAAATGCCTTTAATACTCTGGTAAGTCAACTTGGATCTGTTAATATTACGATTGCAGAAGAAGATAAGAGTATTACTTTGTTATGTTCTTTGCCAGACTCTTGGGATAATATGGTTGTAGCAATAGGTAGTACCACTCAATCTACATTGAAGTATGAGGATGTAGTTGTATCCTTGTTATCTGAAGAGATGAGGCGAAAAAGCATGAATGGTCACAACACAGATGCTTTATTTGTAATAGGGCGTACCCAAGACAGGAACCCTAGTAAGCCTTCGGGATGGAGATCTAAATCTACAGGTAGATCTAAGTCTCCAAGAAAATCTTTGAGGAAATGTTGGAAGTGTGGTAAAACAGGGCATTATAAGAAAGATTGCAAGTCTAAGAAGGTTGAAAAACCAAAGGGATCT
>ML787817.1:212242-222918 GCA_009831015.1 Picea engelmannii | reverse complement strand
CAATTATCTTTGGCTAAAAATTCATCTTGTGGGTCGTTGTATTTTCGGAGTTACACTCTGTGGAAAATAGGGTTTGTGGCCAGTCCTGAAACTAGTCAAAATCAGGTGTTTCGGGTAAAAACATCATAACTTCTTCATAACAGATCCAAATTCAGTGAGACAATTGTTTTTGGTTAGGGTATAGTATTTAGTATTCTTTGTAACAGTTTCATATCATTGCATCAAATATTTTGTGCGGGGCACGCTCTACAAGGTCGCACTCTAGAATAAGACAGAATTCAGAAAGGTATGCCATTTTTGCTATAACTCCTTTTCTGAGAGGTTCCAAGTAGTGACACTTGGAGGAATTGCATAAAACACACTAAAGAACATTGTGTATCAGTTTCAAATCTTTATACATTACAGGTTCAAAGCTATGATTACTTCAAGTTAGGGTTGTTGACTAATCCAAAACTAGGCATGTGAGACTCAAGAAAAGTTTGATGAAAATGCTAGTCTCTTGTTTTTAAAGTAAAGGAAGGTTTGTAGGAATGTGATCATATACACCAGGTCTATTACAAATCTATAAATCAGATTTGGATGATGAAATTGATGAGGTATTTTGGTTGAGGTACATGGTTGAGACAAGTAGTTGATGAGTTGGCGCACATACATGAGGTGTATAGTTGATGATGTTGGTACATATTGATGAGTCATAGTTGATGATTATTTGACACATGATTGGTACATACTTGGTACATGGTTGGATGCACTTTTTTATGGTACAGGTTGATTACAGGTTGGTGCATGGTTGATGCACTTGTTTATGGTACAGGTTGATTACAAGTTGATGCATGGTTGATGCATGGTTCAGATTTATTGGTACAGGTTTACAGTGATAGTCTAATAGTGGTTCCATCATTCTACTTCTACTTCAGGGTGGCAGGACGGGGCAAGGACAGGTGGTTGTAGCCTCCTTTTGGTTGTAGCCAGAGATTTGGGGAGTTGGAGCTTCCCTCATGTTGTAGCCTAAGAAACTAGGGGGTTGGAGCCTCCTTCCAGTTGCAGCTGGAAAACAAAGGAAGTTGGTGCTTCCAATGAATGTAATTATTCAAGACATATAAGAAAAAGCATTATGTGGTTTTCTCCTAATTTGGGTTTCCACGTAAAACACTGGTGTACTGTGTATGTGTGTGATTGTTTATTTATTACTGCTCACTATTGGATAATAATTCTACATTGATATAACATTTGAAGAAAAAGGATTATAATTACGTTATTACTGATTCACCCCTCCTCTCAGTAATCCAACAGTGTCTGCTTCCAGTATTTCTCCACGTGATGACAGATCGTGCAATCCAGAGACTAGGCACTCCAGATGGGAAAGATGCGACAATTTGCATTGGGTCAGAAACTCCTGAAGGCTAGAGTACATACCAACCATTGATTCTAGAAGACACATGTTGAAGGATCATTGAATTCAGGTGAAAACACTCCAGGAGAAATTGCAGGAGGGAAGTTTGAAACTTCTGAAGCCCGAAGTGAAAAAGCGATTCACAATCTTTGATCTATGGGAAGACAGGCATCGACAAATCATGAACTCCGGGTGAAAGCGTTCCGGGAGGAGGAAAGCGAGAAAATTTGGGACTCCCAAAGTATGGAGTCCCAAAGTGGATCTTGATCATTGATCGTGAAGGAGGACGAGGACTGTTAATCCGTTCTTGGCTGAAATTTCCGAAGTCCCGAAGCTCTAGACAAGCGCGTTTTTAACTAAGAGCAGGGTCATGGTCATGGTCATATGTAGATTGAGAGCTGAAGAACGGAGGGCTAAGGGCCGTATTGGTTTTCTTCAAGACAGAAAGGTGCTAAGGAAGGATTTAGTCGTGGTTTCTAGTCGTGGTCACCTGGGAAGGTGGTTTGAAGGAAGCGCTTGCACAAGATGAAATTTTGTGTTAGCCCAGGGATAAAAAGACATTATTATTTTTGGAGAATGGGGATATGACCTCCATGAACAAAAAAAAAAGAGAAAGAGACCTAT
This sequence comes from Picea engelmannii, assembly GCA_009831015.1. Taxonomy (NCBI): domain Eukaryota; kingdom Viridiplantae; phylum Streptophyta; class Pinopsida; order Pinales; family Pinaceae; genus Picea; species Picea engelmannii. The sequence goes on along the minus strand of ML787817.1, from coordinate 220,901 downwards.
AGCATGCTTTGGCAATTTTGTCTATCATATGCATAATTCTAACAAAATGGTCGCTTGCACATTTTGCAGAATTAAGGGGATTAAGCACATCAACTCACGATGTGTATTGAGGAAATGGAAGAAGGTGAGGGAGCCTCCAGTTAGGATAAGGAGGCTAAAGGCTAGAATACCAGAGTTGGTAATGCAGAGATAGATTCCAATGGATGGAAGGGAAAAGGTGAGTAGGAAACATTAATAGAAATGATAAGAATATTGAAGATGGAAGTGCAAATCTACAAAGAAGACAATGAGAGACTGATGAGAGATAAAAGTTAGATAAATGATCAAGTGTTGCAGAGCTTGAATCAGTTGCAGAGGCAAATGAAGAAGGGATGGAACTCAAGACAAGAGGAAGAAGGCAGGTGTCATGAAAGGAGAAATGATCGTGGAAGAACTGGTTATTCCAGGAGTGCTAGCATATCTCATGGACACCACTCACCTCCTTACTCAGAAAGAAATATTTATGCATCAGATGATACCGTAAGCAGTCCCAAGGTGTCCCTTGTCATGCAACAAAGAAGGATACAAGAGGTATATAGTTTGCAAGGAGAGTTGAGGAAGCTCAAGCCACCTTCCCTCGATGGTGAAAGAGAAAGGGAAGATGTTTCTGAAGCATGGTTGCTTGGGCTCCGGAAATATTTTCAGTTGCATAACTATTCATCAAACCTGGAAGCCAGGATTTCCACCTACCATTTACACGGGAAAGTTGTAGTGTGGTGGGACCAACTGAAGCGATCATGTTAATGAAAGTAGGATCACATGGAAACAGTTCAAGAAGTACTTCCAAAAGGTGTACCTCTTAGAGAATTTCTATGACAAGAAAATGCAGGAGTTCTTTGAACTAAGGCTGGGAAGCATGACTATGGCAAAGTACGAGAATAATTTCTTGAGATTGTTAAAATATGTCAGGGTCATTGGTGATACGAAAGTGAAAATACAGAGATTTATAAGTGGATTGCCAGCCTTTTATAAGGAAAATATCAAGTATGATGAACCCAATACCTTGACTGAGGCCATCAGGAAGGCTAAATACATGTATGAGCAAGGCCAAGGAAGAGAAACCCTATAGAAAACTTGGAAGGACAATAAAAATGTGAAGTCCAATCAAAGGAGGAAAGGATTCAAACCTCCCATCAATGGGAATGAGCCTAATAGAAATCATCAAGATCAGTATGCTAAGGGAGATTTCAAGAAGGAAGATTCCTTCGGAAAAAGGGGAAGACCACCAATCCAATGTTGGGGATGCAAGGAAGATCACCTGTACAAGGATTTTCCACACAGAAAAGACAGAGTGAAGATTGTGCACAACATCCAAGAGGCGACAACAGTCGAAGATATGGGAAGAATCTATGCAACTTTAAATGATCGACAAGAAGAGTACCAGTCCAATATGATCGAGGTGGAAGGTAAGATCATAAATCAACTTGTTTCTATTTTGATTGATTTAGGAGCAATTCATTGCTACATTGATCCTAAGATAGTGGATAGATTACATTTGGAGAAAAATAAACTTCGAAAAGCAAGTTTGGTTCAGTTAGCCACTAGAACCAAAAGAAGAATCCATGATATGGTCAGAAGTTGTTCCATAATTCTTAATGGTTTGAATACTAGTACTGATCTAAATATCATACCATTGGGGTATTGTGATGTTTTGATTGGGATGGATTGGTTGGACAAGCATCATGCTTTCCTAGATTGTCATAACAAGACATTTACATGTCTTGATGGAAATGGAAAACAGATCATTGTGAAAGGATTTCCAAGACCCATCTCTATAAGGGAGATTTTGGCCTTACAGCTGAAAAGACATTTTAGAAAAGGATGTCAATTGTATGAAGATCATGTGGAAGAGACAGATAATACGAAGGGTCCAAGACTTGAATATTTCTTGGTACCACATGAATTTGAGGATGTATTCCAAGAGATACCCAGAGCTTGTACAGATGCTTGTAAGGAAGGGCTTGGGGAGTCCTCACGCAAAATGTCAATGTCATTAGATATGAGTCCAGAAAGATTAAGGAACATGAGAGGAACTATGTCACGCATGACTTTGAACTTGCTACCATTGTTCACATCTTGAGGATGTGGAGGCATTATCTCATGGGGAAGAAATTCGAATTAAGAACAGACCACATTGTTATGAAGTATATTTTTGAACAACCGACCTTGAATGCCAGGCAAACAAGATGGCTAGAATTTTTAAGTGAGTATGACTTCAATATCAAGCATATCAAGGGAAAGGAGAATAAAGTTGTCAATGCACTTAGTAGGAGAGTGCATCTCATGCATGCTACTGCTGTCAGTATGCCTCATTCAGACTTGAAGAGCATTATCTTAGATGGTCTTGTTATAGATTAGTGTTACCTACAGGTAAAGGAAAACTTACAGCAAGGAGATGTACAACAGAAAATAAAGGAGTATGAGATAAAGGAAGATGGATTACTCATGCATAAAAATAGAATCTATGTTCCTATTTCTGGAGAACTGAGGAATGTGGTACTAAAGGAAATGCATGATGTTCCTTATGATGGACATCCTGGCTACCAGAAAACAATTACAGCCTTAAGAAGCCAGTTATTTTTCTCGGGAATGAAGAAGGATGTTGCTGATTACATCGCTCAATGTATGGAATGTCAGAAGGTGAAAGCTAAGCATAGCCACCCAACAGGTTCGCTGCATCCATTGCCAATTCTAGAGAAGAAATGGGAAGTGATCACCATGGATTTAATCATAGGATTTTCTAGAACGAATAAGCAACATGATTCAATCATGGTGGTGGTTAACAAATTAAAAAAGGATGGTCATTTTGTGCTTGTCAAGACAACGCATACAACGGCTAATATTGCATAAATTTTCATGAAGGAAATTTCTAGGTTGCATGGGATACCTAGGACAATTGTCTTGGACAGAGATACAAAGTTTACCTCCAACTTTTGGAGGGGATTGTTTAAAAGATTTGGCACAAATCTAAACTTTAGCATATCATATCACTCCCAGACAGATGGGAGAACAGAGAAAGTCAATCGAATAATTGAAGACATGCTGAGAATGTATGTGATGGATAATCCATCTAAGTGGGAAGATTACTTACACTTGGTTGAGTTTGCATATAACAATGGGTATCAAGATTCATTGAGAATGATCCCATTCGAAGGCTTGTATGGTAGGTAATGAAATACTCTAGTGAGTTGGGACAACCCAGTAGATAAAGTGGTACTTGGGCCAGAGTTGCTCAAGGACATGGAATACCAGGTGGTCAAGATTAAGAAGAATTTAAAGGAAGCTCAAGATAGATAGAAAGTTTATGAAGACAAGAACATAACAGCTAGAGAATTTAAGGTAGGGGAGAATGTACTTTTGAAAGTGAAGCCCAAGAAAATCTCTTTGAAATTGGGTAGTTGTACAAAGCTGGAAGACAGATTTTGTGGTCCATTTGAAATATTGGACAGAATAGGGCCAGTTGCATACATGCTTGCATAACATGCTTCCATGAATGTGCATACTGTATTTCATATATCTTTACTAAAGAAATATGTACATGATCCTAACCATGTTATTGATTGCCATCTGATTCAGGTAGAGACGGAGGGAGACTTTCAGGTTCAACCAGCACGAGTATTGGACAGAAAGGTAAAAAATGCTCCAGAATTGAGTTATAGAGCTGGTAAAAGTTCAGTGGACCTGCCATGGTCGTGAAGATGCTACTTGGGAGCATGAAGATGTCATGTGGGCAGAGTGCCTGCAGCTTTTTGAATAAATTTGAGATTTTGATCTCTATTTTGTATATGCATTGAGGACAATGCTAAAATAAGGGGGAGGGGATGTAACACCCCAGGTTGTGAACCCCCATTTGAAATAATGTATTGTTACAATGTTGAGAGGCCTGAGTGCCCAAACAATTATTTAAAGGGCCAGTATGCCCAAGAAATGTAATTCTTTGATCATTATTAATAATAAACACATCGTTGGCTGCTAGACAGACAAGGAGTAGAGTTATAGGGGGCTATGATTCCACAAGAGATGGGGCTCGAGAGGCTAAATGTTTTTCCTATGTTAATTATCTTTTGTCCTAAAGGGGGGAATTTGTTACATGAGCTTCTTAGGGAGGCCAGGAGGTTCTTGATTTCCCCATGAACATACTTAAACCCACCCCTGGTCTGATTGTGGGGTTGGTCATTGGCTTATCCACTCCATCACCTCTGTGTTACCTCACTCTTACTCTCATGCACTGCCATTCACTTACCTACCTCCTCCATCCATCCTCACCTACGTATTGGTCTCAGGAAGGGGGACCGAACTGCGAAAGAATTAGCCACGGGATAGTTGGATGTAGTGGTCGCTGGTGTGATCTTGTCGTGCCTTGAGTCCTGCATTTTTGAGATGCAGTGGCCTTTGTCCAACATGGCTCACAGTTGTGATTCCTAAGAGTTTTAGCATTTATATTATGGACCAGTTGCGCCAGAGGCACGAATAAGGAGAAGGACTGCCTGAGGGACTGCGTGGCAGAGAAAGGTGGAGGTCCATTCTCTCGAGTGGTGCAAGCTGGGTAGAAGAGAGATGGATACTTGGATTGTTGTGAGTGTTGGGAAACCTGTGAGAGCTTGAGAGTTGACTGGTTAGGGAAGCCAAGTTCACTCTGGAACCGTCCTTGTGGACTCATAGCACTAGTTCGAGGGTGACGTTGTTGTTGATATTTTAAGGTGTCTATGGTTGGGTGGAATGTCCTTGGTCTGCAGCCATTTGGTGTCATATTTCATAAAGATAAGTGCTCTCCGTTGTGATATTATTATCTGTGTATGAATGTTTTTCTGATGTATATTTAATTATCGTTAATTGAATCTTTAGAACATGCATTCTTGTTGGATATTACTGTGTATGTCGTTAATTCTCTTATCTTATGCATATTTAATAAATAAAGAAGGTATCAGTATGATAAAGAAGTCCAAGGGTGGGCTTGCAGGTAGCATACCCCGGCTTATGGCTGGCGGGGTATGTTACACCTAAGTAGATCTTAGTTAGAGTTGGATTAGGAGTCTTCTTCTAGTTAGACTAGTGGTAGGTGACTCAATATTCTATTCTATGAACACCCATTCTATGAAGTTATTATTATTTCTATTTAAAAATCCCTTTTTATTAATTTCATGCACACATGTGTATTTTATCAAATCTTTGGATTTTACTTACTTTTTCCTAGAATTTGATTAATCTCAAATCTTTAACTCATGTCATAATTCATTTAGTCCTTTATTTAAATTTACACTTAGACTTATTCTTAGGCTTAGGCTTAGAATTTTGTTAGGATTTATAATATATTGTTTAATAAATACTTTATTGTAACAAGGTCTAATCATTCCAATGTTTTCTAGGCCACCTAGGTTGATTGAATCAAGTTTTGATTGTGCAATGTTCCCTTCAAGTCGCACATCCGTGCTCCAGGGGTGCCACTTTCATTTGAATTGTTTTGGAAGTTTGTTCGATCCTTTGGAGTCAATACTCCATTCGGTCGACCTTGTGAGTGACTAAAGGATTATAAGGAATAAGGACGTTGCCTTATTGTGCACCCCTTAGAAATATTCATGAGTGGTTGTCTCAGTCTTCCATCACGACATCATGGACCACTCAAACTAGGTAATTGTTAACCTGCAGTTATGACCACGATGGGAATTCTAGTAGGTTGTGATAGTGGCTTTGCCACACCTCTCCCTCAATGTCTAGTTTTTTTGCATGGCCCCTTTACTCCTTATGTGAGTTAGATTAGCAAGAATCATCAAGTTGCAACTCTATGCTCCAGGGGTGCCACTTGCATTTGACTTGTTTTGGAATTTTGTCCGACCCTTTGGAATCAATACTCCATTCGGTCAACCTTGTGAGAGACTAAAGAAATCTAAGGAATAAGGACTCTGCCTTATTGTGTGCCCCTTATAAATCTTCGTGAGTGGCTATCTCAGTCTGCCCGCACGACATCATGGACCACTCAAACTAGGTAATTGTTAACCTACAGTTCTCACCATGGTGGGAGTGCTAGTAGGTTGTGACAGTGACGTTGCCACACCTCTCCCTCAATGTCTAGTTTCTGTGCATGTCCCCTTTACTCCTTATGTGATTCGGATTAGCAAGCATAGTCAAGCCTACATCCACTGACAAAAACAATGTAAATAATCCATATACATATATCACACTGAAATAAATCATACATCACATGTTTGTAAAATGAAATACTCAAATAAATACAATCCACTCCCTGACTCAATCTGGAGTCCAAGGGAGTCCATTGATGCCATCAACATCCTTAACTTTTCATGTGTCTAGCACACTCAGGATGACTCGTCAAAAAAATCTGCCAATATATATACATAATATTAACAATAAGTTACAATACATCATCATCATCATATATAACCCAGTAGTGAAACCAAATCATAATATACCATAACCAGATCACTTGCATGCAAGTGTCCTAAAAGAATAAGTCAATAAAAGTGTGCTCAATAGAGTGGGATGTTATAAGTATCAACTCACAAGGGGGTGTATCCAATAAATGGATAGTAGATCTCATTGGATAACACCAATAGTTACACTAGAGTAAGACCTTAAATTTAGGCATCCAAATAATACTCCAATGGTATGAAAATTTGAAAAATAGAAGTTGTCATAGGAAACTTGAAAATCCTTTCTAGTGAGTATGATTTTCTAGTACAAAGGATGCACCATCCTTTTTGAGTCAATGTTAAGGTCAGATGTCTCCCAACTCAGTCAAATATGTGTGTTTCTTGACTAACCGGGTTGATAAATTCTTGTCCATGACTCGAGAAGAGGTGTCTTAGTGTCCAATCATAGTGTAGTGTCATGTATGATTTGACTAGTTTAATACACTGGATCTTATTATTTGAGGGAAATTGTTTATAAATGACCTGATTTATTGGCTTGTACTTTGATGATGAAACTCAAAATTTTAATTATCAAATTGGATTTAGGTGATGATTTGGAATGGATTCATTTAAATTTTTTTATGATAACATGGATGGATAAAATAAATTGATATGATGTAAATGATATTGTCGATCCATATGATTGTGACACATTAAATGAAAATATTGGAGACATTAACTTGCAAATGCTACTAACAGTTTTTCTAGTGTGATAGGAAACCACAAGTATAAATTGACTTTGGATTGGGTCAACATTATACTAGACTCTCGATTAAGTCACGATACCAAAAAATTGTTAAATATGATTAATGTTACGCTTTGATTTGATTATGGAATTATTTGATGTGTTGATTGTAATGTGTGTAGGTACGAGGAACATGTTTTCAAATATATCCACACATGTCTAATGGGTTTGTATGGAAGTGTACGAATACCATTAGGAGAGGGTGAACAATGTTCCTATTTCTACCTAGTAGCACTCCTTTTCTATGGTTTGAGTTGAAAATATAGGGATGATTTTACTCAGAAGTTGTACGTTGTTGTGATGATAGGTTGTGAATTTTGTCACTCACAAGGATTGTTTAAGGGGTTCATAATAAGGTTATAACCTTATTCCTCAATGACCATTAGTGTCTCAACAAGGGAAACAAAGTATTGAGTTAATAGTGTATCAACAGTCGATCCATTTCCCCCACCAAGAAACTTGGATGCTTCAAGGGCATGCTAAACATGGCACCCTTGGAATGTATTGAAAGGTAATTCTTGAAGGGCATGAGAAACATGGCACTGTAATGATCCCAAGCCATTATGCAAGGATCATCACGGTTTTGGTGTCTTTTTAAAACTTTTTTTGAGTGAGGTATTTCGTCAAACACTTTGTTGATCTACCTTTTAGATGTGTTTATATGTGTGTATGCAGAAAATAATAGAAAGAGATAACCATGGAACATACCTCAACCATATGCAATAAGATAGACAAGACAAAACATCTCAATTCTTCTTTATTCATAAAATAGAGAAACCTGCTACAATGAAGATGTCGATCTGGAATGCTTAACAGATGGCTAAGAAGATAGACAATAGATAAGAGCTGCTACAAAATGATCCTGCTAATACAAAAGATGCCTCCAAAGGATGAATAAGAAATGAAGATCAATACAAGCAGATCTGAATGCCAAACTCTCCAGCTGAAGAATGACACGCTCCAATAGAAGGCTGAAACCCTCAATAACTCGGCCCTGCTGCCAAAAGTGTCCAATCACCCTAATAAATATGCCAACTGATAGATCGGGTGATCGTAAGAACAACCCAGGTGACCGAATCTCCAAGGTCCCTCTCAATCTCTGTAGATCTCAAATCCCCCAATGAATGGTGTGCCCCACTGGATGACTGAAACCCTAGATAATTTGGCCCTGCTGAAGGAGGCCTCCAAATGCTCTGAAACTCTCCAGAAATATAGATCGAGACACTGCAAGTCACTAGGTAAAGTCTCAAGGTCATATCTGAAGTGTAACCCCTCCAAACGGACTAGATCTGGATCTCAAAAACGCCCTCCTTCTCTTCAATTCGCCCCACTGCTCAAGAAATAATATGAGCCATAAAACTGTCTCAGAAAGCACTAGATCTGATGTCCAAGGCCCTACAATGAAAACCCAAGTGATAGAATCCTCAACGGCCCTGCCAATCTCCTA
>ML787817.1:184322-199825 GCA_009831015.1 Picea engelmannii | reverse complement strand
TAAGATTTGCTTGTGATCCCAAATCAAATAACGTGTCTATCTTAGTATGTTTTGAAACAACCCTTATATGAAAAAGTTCAATTCTCGTTTTCTCTTGTTGAGTTACATCGACATTAGCATTACTTGAAGAGCTAGTACTAGCATCATAATTATTACCTTGGTAACCCATGGCTGTGATCTTCGTCTCATCACCAGAATTCAAACCTAAGTCTTGTAAAACAGTCGCAACAGTCTTTGACTTCCCTTTGTTGTTGTTGCCAAACTTTTTGGGTCTTCTTTCAGGATGAAGCTTCCAACAGTGGTCTTCATCATGGCCATCTTTTGAACATTGTTTACATGTGAATTTTTCTTCCTCCTTCTTCACTGCATCATTCTTCCTGCCATTGCCTTTGAATTTCTTCTTCCCTTTGTCTCCCTGGCTGTATTTCTTCTTGAAACCCTCATGAGTATCGTTCCTTCCCCTTGCTTCCAAATGAGTAGCCTGTACACAAACTTCATCTAGATTCGTAGGATTAAACATTAGTATAGTATGCCTCAAATACCTATGCAAAGCACCAATATATTTGAGAAATGTTTCCTGTGAAGACAAATCAACTCCGAAAACCAAATCTCTTCTCCTAAATTCCTGAGTAAAACTTTGTACATTCTGTCCTTTAGCTTGTCTAAAATCCTGCCATTCCATGGTTGCCTTTTGTTTATATGCTAATGGATACAAAAAAAAATTAATTGCTATAATGAAATCATTCCAAGAAAGCAAAAATTTTCCATGCTTTTTCATTTCCTCCTGTGTCTTAGATTCCCACCAAATAAGTGTTGAACCATCTAATCTTAATGAAGCAAGCTGAATTTTGGTTTCATCATCTTGAATCTTTTGTATTCTAGAATAGACTTCAATTTGATGTATCCAGTTATCTAACTTTTCAGCGTTAACTTCTCCATTATAAATTGGCAACTCAAATTTTATATCAAGCTTTAATGAAGGAATTTGCGAAGGAGTTTTACCATGCCCCTTTGGAGAATTCGGAAGATTTTTCGAACTTATAGAAGAAGAAGAAGATGATGATGATGGAGGAGGAGAGGGTGGTGGAGAAGCACCATTCCCTTCATTTCCGCCTGGAGTTTTGTCACCACCGCCTCCCTTATGCATTGAAGGGTTGGAGCCTTCACCCTGCGACATTATGTTCCGTTCCATCAAGAACTTCATCATATCTCTCAACTCCATGACAGCCTCTCTGAGATCTTCATTTTCAGCCGGAACACGTTCATGACTTTCTGCACGAGCCATGCTTGGTGAATGTCTCTCTGAAACTTGTGGTGAATGAATCTGCTTCCTCCTTATCGGATCAGAACTTGGCTCCACAAGTTGACCTTCTCCTCTTGTGAGTTTCAACCTTGTGAGCATCAGAAAAAAAACTTGCAAACAATCAAGTCTACAAAACCAGTGCTCTAATACCAACTTGATCTAAAAATGAAGAAGACTTGAAAAACTTGAAAACTTAATGCAAGTAAATGTTATGTGTTTAAAGAAAATGGATCATTTTGCAACACATAAATTAAAGGATTACTTATGCAAATTACACATAGACAGCAGCATAATCAATGAACATAAACACATAAGCACAGCAATTGATAAAGGAGTTCACCCCTCTTATGGGCTACATCTCCTGGTCCATCTTCCAATGGATCATTATTATTAATTGCTCAAAAACATGTCTTACAATGCTCAAACTGAAAAATCGACTACTCCAATGGCTTCCCAGCGTCCCAAAACCCCTGTCTGGGCTCTTTCGGCACCTCAATCGGTCGAAAAATGAAGAAGTTATGCCTCCTGGAAGTCCCTCCTTCAAGCTTGCTATCTCTGCATCTACAAAACGCACCCTCTCTGAATGAACCTAGCTCACACGCATTTTAAAGCGTGAAAACCCAGCACCGGGCGCAACCACGCCAACGGTGCAAACCGTAGAACGGTTAAGGGCGCGCCAGCCCCTAACCGCCTCGGCACCTGGGCGTATGGCACATGTGACCATATGTTGGGGTAAAAAGAGGTTAAGTGGTTACACAACCGTGTAACCCCTGCGCTCCCGGTTGGTCATATGAAAAACCGTGGTTATATGTATCACCCACACCAACGGTTGCAATGCTATGTCATATATGTTAAACCACACCCGCTCGCATATTTTATTGTTGGTTACATTTCATATGGAATAGTCGTATGGGTAGTGCAAAGGACCGCGGGCTGGGGCTAAGCCCTGGCCCGACCCCCCATCCAATATACAATAGTGTAAACTTATATACATTGAAACATATACATTGAATAGGAACCAACTCGTGGCCCAATGGCTCGGCGGCATTTTCAACGGCTTTGTTGTGGAGGGAGGTCCGGGGTCGAACCCCGCGGACTCGCATTACGTTTTATATATGAAACCAATGACCAAATAATGAGCGACACGTGGTGCCCTCGGGTTGGGCCACGTGTCCTCATTTTATTCGCCACCAACGGACACGTGTCAGCTCTTCATTCGCCAACCGTCAACCAACCAACGTCTGCCACGTCACCATCTGACACATCAACGTACAGACTGTACGGCCCTGCCACGTCAGATCGTACGGACTGTACGGACTATACAATCAGCACCAAAATTTTTGCCTGTTTGCCTTGGCGAACAGATCGCAATATCTTCTCCATACGGAGTCCATTTGACGAAGTAAATATACCGCCAGAATCAGGAAGATGAGACGGACGCAATGGAACTGTTTTCGTCGCATTTCAAGCACTTTGAAATTTGAGCAAATTTTGATCCCCTGATCATTGGTTGCAACAAATAGAATTTTATTTCAACATTCACCATATAGATGAGCAACAAAAGATATTGTTTGCCAAAATTAAGTTAGAGAGCCATGCTTTAAACTGGTGGGAAAGTCACACAGAGACACTTAGGCGAGAGGGTGATCCACTATTAACTAAGTGGGAGGATTTCAAAACCCTCATTATTTCCCAGTTATATCATATTGGGTATGTAGAGGACCAATGGATGTTGACATTACTTCAAGAAAAGGCAGGGGCAGAGTGTACATGAATACACCACCAAGTTAAAAAATATGGCCATCATGCTAGGTATCTCTCCCAAGAACCCAGATATATTCCTCAAGTATCTGGGGGGTCTACATAGTCATTTATGAAAAGAAAGTGAGTATTTTCAAGTCAAGGATAGTGGATGAGGCATGTGTACAAGCACAATATATGGAAAGCATAGGCCCTAAGAAAGGGAAACCAAACGGTTCTAAGTAGAAAGAGAAACAAGTGGAAAGGGGGGCAAGGATAAGAAGATGACAACCATTTCACATCAATGTGCAAGGATTTTAAAAACCATAGTAACCATTTCAATATGGATGGTCACACTAAGAAAAAGTGTTGGAAACTACATCCAGAGTTGAAGCCAATAAACCGCAAGAAGGATGCAAAGAAAAAGAATATTCTAGCCATGGATTTGAGAAATCAAGTCAAAAGAAGCTTTTATGTGGATGAAAATATTTCTTCACATCGGTACAAAAGGAGGTGAATATGAGTATCCTTCATCACCAAGAATAGAAGGAGATGACCAAACTATTCCACGTCAAGATCCAGGTCAAGAAGACCAATATATACACTGTGTTCAACTCTGATTCCCATGCTGATATCATAGTAGCATATTTGGTCAGCAAGCTTGGATTGGAGGTTAATGATTATCCTAGCCCCTATCCATTAGGTTGGGTAAACAAGGATGTAGATATCAAGGTAAATAAATAGTGTAAGATTAAATTTGTTGTAAGTGTATACTTTATTGATGAAGTGGTGTTGGATGTAGTACCTTTGGACGTGTGTGATGTAGTGATTGGGATCCCATACATGTATATGAGGGATGCAATATTCATGAAGAGAGCCAACCAATATTGATTTATCAAATATGGGAATTCCTACATAATTAACACACATAAAGTTAAATCGAAGTTCACACTAGTAAGTGCCAACCAAGACAAGCAGTTGATTAGCTCCAACAAGAAATATATTTTTCTTTTCATAAGAGAAAATTAGTTTGATGATGACTCAATAAGAGTAAAGGCATCCCTAGAAATGTGTAGTAAAGAGAAGAAACATCAGTTGGAGGAGTTTCTATAGGAATATAGAGGAGTATTCTAGGAGCTTAAAGGGATACCACCCAAGAGGGAAGTGAAGAAAAAAATGCAGTTATTGCCAAACTCCCCATTGTTGAACATTGGACTATATAGAAAGTCCACTTTGGAAGAAAATAAAGTGAAGAAGTAGTCACTAGAGTAGGGAGTGATTTGACTAAGTACCTCACCTTATGGGTCACCTATCATTATAGTACCCAATAAGGATGGTACTTGGTGGATGTGTTTTGATTACATAGATTTAAACAATATTACACTCAAGAATTGGTACCCTCTACCCATGATCGATGATTTGAGAATGAGTTAAGATTTTGTTTGAGAACCAATTTTCTCTTCTGAGTGTCACACTACATACATGCCCAGTACCAAATCGAGAATTGTGCAGACGAGCCCCTAGAAGGCCCAAAGCTCAGAAGAAACAATGCATGGTGTGCACATAGACCACTCAAGTTGGGTGAAGGCTTTAAATTTATGAATAACGAAGCTCATGAGATTCAGTGTGAACTTACATAGAGTAGGTGAAAAAGTGTGCAGGTGACCTTTTAAAGTCCATAGCTAAAGAGGGAAGCAAAAGTGAGTGCTCGAGTTTACTTCAAAAGTGGCAATGCTCAGGACAAACGACATGTGCAGGGTTTCAAGTGGGGACTCAAGGAGTGTAAAAATCCCTTATTTAAGAACTAGTGGATGAGATATGCTCGTGAGGATTCTAAATTCTCACAACTTTTAGATCAGACAGGAGCATATCACACGTTAATCCCGGAGTCCTTCGGACTTCGTCACTTCGGCAAATTTGAGTTGTTAGTATTGTGTGAGCCCCGAAGCCCAAAGTTGCAAAGTGAATCTACACCGTATATCAGTGGGCGAATGTGAGCCGTTGTATCCTCAAGGAGTTCAGTGATTCGACAAGTTTGAGTCATAACTGACTAAGGGATAAGAAACCCCAAAGCTCCAAAGTCTAGAGTAAATCGTGACCATCAGTTTTTTGGGTACACTTCTACTTAGATTTCGAGTATACGCAATTTGAAAATATAGTAGGTTGTGGGTGAAAGTTGCTTGGGTGCAGAAAGTGCCAAAGTCTTGAATCCTAGATTCAATCCTAACCATTCGTTGATGAGTGAAGATGGACCATATATATCCTCCCTTCACCAATTCAGTGTTTGACAGTTCAAGAGTTTGGTAGTGATCAGGAGAAAGAATCCCCGAAGCCCAGAGTTCCGTAGTTGATCACAGTTGTCGGTTGTAGGATGAGTGTGGACTGTAAATCCATGAACTCTTCAGGAGTTCAGAGATCTAGGTGTATTATTTCAAATTTGAAAGGTGCAGAGAAACTCTGAATCCCAAAGTTTCTGGAGTGGATCTCCACCGTAGATTCTTATGTGAGGAGGAATCTTTCCAACCGTCCGATTAAGTCAAACCAAGGATGAACGAAAGTAGAAGGATAGGGTAACCTACAACTTCTGTTTAACCTCAAATTAAGACCAAGTTCGATCGGTAACACTCAGGGCGAAAGGGAGTGTTGGAGTTGAAGAAACCTTTGGAGCGTCGGAGTCCCAGAGCACCAAATAGCGGCTTTTGGGTCAACGCTAGGTCCTAGCTCGTGGTCGGATACATAATTGTCAAGGAAAAAGGGATATCAATTACAATTAAAATGAAATTCAAAAATTTTATAAAAGAAAAAGAAAAATTACAGTGAACTAATGAGTTCTAAATTTCTTAGAATCGCAACTTCACAAGGGCCCTACGATTTTTCCCAAAATTTGGATTTATAAAAAAAATTAAACAAAGACTCCTCGCTACAGAAATTTTGGATTTATCAACAAATTCAACAGAGAATATATGATACAAGTTTTGATGTGAATTAACTCAACAAAGATCCCACCATATGAATTGATTTAGGATTTAGATGAAATTCAACAAAGAAATAATGATACAATTTTAGGAATTAAATCCTTAGTTTAGCAACGAACAATACACTATTAAATTTCTTTAAAAATAATCTCAACTAAAAGCTCCGGTCATAAGAAAGTCAAATATGGAATAAAATGAAATTCATACAGAATATCATTTCGAGTTTTACAAGAGGATCAAGCCACCTGAATTTAGAGTTTGGAAACACTCGAAATCACAATGAAAAATTGAAAATTGTAATCACCGTAACTAATACTCCTTTGACAACAATCGTAACAATTTGGCATTAAGACTTTCTATTGATTCTGCAGTGGCCATGCCAAATCTAACATACTAATATACTCGTACTACAAATAAATGCAGAATATAAAAATATTGGGACCAATGAAGGTTGTGTAATGACGATTCCCTTCAAGTCTTGTGCTTCTTTATTGCCTTCACTTGCTAATCACAGAGACTTCACCGGTACCTCCCAGCCAATGCTAGGGGTACTCTTCTCCCCCCGAGCCGCAAAGGGGCCAAGAAAAACCATAACACAATAGCTTCCAAGCTTTCCTCGCAAAGAAGAGCTTCCACCCTTTTCACAAGATTGGAATCCCAACTCTCACAAGTAAAACACAGTCAAAATCAAAATCCGTCAGCATAACAGTGCTCAAAAGTTCCCCCCACTCATTCCCTTCTACATCATTTGTTTGATAGAATTATCCTCATTGACACCTGTCTTCATGCACAAATAATTAACGTTTTGATTTAAATTAATTATGATTATTCACCTACACACTTGTCGTACTCTCCCCAAGTTGCACAAGTAATTATCAATTTTATTTTATTTAAAAATCCAAATTCCCTCACATTCCCCAATGTGTTCCTATTTTCTCTCTTAGTTGTCCCTTTGTTCCCCAATTTCTCATTTAATGAGTGTCTCCTAACTAGATCTTAGTTAGAGTTCGATTAGGAGTCTTCTTCTAGTTAAACTAGTGGTAGGTGACTCAATATTCTATTCTATGTACACCCATTCTCTCAAATTATTATTGTTTCTATTTAAAAATCCCTTTTTATTAATTTCATGCACACATGTGTATTTTATCAAATCTTTAGATTTTACTTACTTTTCCTAGAATTTGATTTATCTCAAATCTTTAACTCATGTCGTAATTCATTTAGTCCTTTATTTAAATTTAGACTTAGACTCAGTCTTAGGCTTAGGCTTAGAATTTTGTTAGGATTTATAATCTATTGTTTAATAAATACTTTATTGTAACAAGGTCTAATCATTCCAATGTTTTCTAGGCCACCTAGGTTTATAGACTCAAGTTTCGATTGCACAATGTACCCTTCAAGACGCACCTTTGTGCTCCAGGGGTGCCACTTGCATTTGACTTGTTTTGGAAGTTTGTCCGACCCTTTGGAGTCAATACTCCATTCGGTTGACCTTGTGAGAGACTAAGGGATTCTAAGGAATAAGGACTCTGCCTTATTGCATGCCCCTTAGAAATATTCATGAGTGGTTGTCTTAGTCTGCCATCACGACATCATGGACCACTCAAACTAGGTAATCGTTAACCTACAGTTCTGACCACGGTGGGAGTGCTAGTAGGTTGTGACAATGACATTTCCACACCTCTCCCTCAATGTCTAATTTATGTGCATCGCCCCTTTACTCCTTATAAGAATCGGATTAGAAAGCATCATCAAGTCTACATCTACTGACAAAAACAGTGTAAATAATCCATATACATATATCATATTGAAATCAAACATACATCACGTGTTCATAAAATGAAATACTCAAATAAATACAATCCACTCCTTGACTCAATATGGAGTCCAAGGGAGTCCATCGATGCCATCAACATCCTTAACTTGTCATGTGCCCAACACACTCAGGATGACTCGTCAATAGCATCTGCCAATATATATACATCATATTAACAATAAGTTACAATACATCATCATCATCATATATAACCCGTAAGCGAAATGAAATCATAATATACCATAACCCGATCACTTGCACACAAGTGTCCTCAAAGAATAAGTCAATAAAAGTGTGCTTAGTAGAGCGGGATGTTACAAGTATCAACTTAGAAGAGGGTGTATCCAATAAAGGGATAGTAGATCTCATTGGATAGCACCAATAGTTACACTAGAGTAGGACCTTAAATTTAGGCATCCAAATAATACTCCAATGGTATGAAAATTTGAAACATAGAAGTTGTCATAGGAAACTTGAAAATCCTTTCTAGTGAGTATGATTTTCTAGTACAAAGGATGCACCATCCTTTTTGTGTCAATGTTAAGGTCAGATGTCTCCCAACTCAGTCAAATATGTGTGTTTCTTGACTAACCGGGTTGATAAATTATTGTCCGTGATTCGAGAAGAGGTGTCTTAGTGTCCAATCATAGTGTAGTGTCATGTATGATTTGACTAGTTTAATAGATTGGATCTCATTATTTGAGGGCAATTGTTTATAAATGACCCGATTTATTGGCTTGTACTTTGATGATGAAACTCAAAATTTTAATTATCAAATTGAATTTAGGTGATGATTTGGAATGGATTCATTTAAATGTTTTTATGATAACAGGGATGGATAAAATAAATTGATATGATGTAAATGATATTGTCGATCCATATGATTGTGACACATTAAATGAAAATATTGTAGACATTAACTTGCAAATGCTAGTAATGGTTTTTCTAGTGTGATAGGAAACCACAAGTATATATTGACTTTGGATTGGGTCAACATTATACTAGACTCTCGATTAAGTCACGATACCAAAAAAATGTTATAAGATTAATGTTATGCTTTGATTTGATTATGGAATTATTTGATGTGTTGATTGTAATGTGTGTAGGCCTGAGGAACATGTTTTCCAATCTATTCACACATGTGTAATGGGTTTGTATTGAAGTGTACGGGTACCATTAGGAGAGGGTGAACAATGTTCCTATTTCTACCTAGTAGCATTCCTTTTCTATGGCTCGAGTTGAAAATATAGGGATGATTTTACTCAGAGGTTGTACGTTGTTGTGATGGTAGGTTGTGTATTTGGTCACTCATGAGGATTTTCTAAGGGGTGCATAATAAGTTTATAACCTTATTCCTCAATGACCATTAGTGTCTCAACAAGAACAACAAAATATTGAGTTAATAGTGTATCAACAGTCGATCCATTGCCCCCACCAAGAAAATTGGATGCTTCTAGGGCATGCTAAAAATGGCACCCTTGGAATGTATTGAAAGGTAATTCTTAAATGGCATGAGAAACATGGAACCCTTGGTATTAGTTATACTATTTATCCATAATGTCTATAATTCTATCTACTTGAGATATATTTAACTCACCTCCTTAATTCTCTAGGTTGAGTATAGAGCCTATGATATCATGATTTAATAATAGGCATCTCATGTCTTAAGCTAATATCTTAATTTTTTTTGTGACATATTTAAGAAAATCCTCCTTTAAGTAATCACGTATTAGTATAGAGCTTCTTCTTGACTATTTATATCCTTTTGCAAATTTTCCCTTGAGATTTACAATCTTCTAGGGCTTGTATGCATATTCAAATATTGTTTTATACATCTCATAATTGATATTGAAGTCATTAATAATATAATTTCTTTTATGTTCTTCCATTATTGAACCTTTACCATTTTTTAACCCTTTTGGTTGAGCTTTGGTACTTATCAATGTGTATTTTTCCATTCTTGTGTATCTCTTTCTTAACTTTGGAGACTAGTTGGTATCATGATCACCATTTTTCATTCGGATTTGATAATTATATTATTTGTCATCTATCTTGATGATTTCAAAGTGGAAAAAAGTGGAGGAATCAACTTGTAGATCTATTTTAAGGGTGGGTCCCAAATTGGAAAATTGGGTCCAAAAAATCATCCAAAATATTTCAAAGCCATTTTGAGGCATCAAATGGATTTTTTTTGGGTCAAAACCTAGTTTTCAAAAATATTTTATATTCTACACACTAAGACCTTTCATATGGTGTAAGAATCTCCTCAATCCGAGTTCATATGTGAAAGTTATGCCTCTCGCAACTTGACCTACCATGTTGACCACCATGGTACGAGTGGATGCCATGTCAACCCCCATTACTCAAAACGTGTGGGGATATACACATGGGGAATTTAAAGAATATTCTAGAAGTTCCAAATCTTATCACTAGTTGAGGGTTGAGGAAGTCAAAACCCTACCCCTAGATGGTTATCAAGCTATGTTAAATACTAGGTGGCTAGAAGGAGAAGAGGTTCCCTTATTTTGCATTGTATCTTGTTCCATAGCTAAGTAAAAAAATTGAAGAGTGGCATTTTATGAGAATAAAAGAGGAGGAGGATTTTGTAGTAGTTTTTTAGCTACATTTAGTTTTTATAAAATTTTGGCGATTTTTAACGTAAAATAATTTTATCCTATAGAATTTGGGTGAATCATTTTTAAAATAGCGAATCTCGGTTTTGGAAAAACCATGGAAAATTAGCCCATGAACGAAATTTAGCCCCTAAAATCATCTATGTTGGCAAGGCTGGAAGAGAAATTTGTTGACATATCTCACAATACTTCCCTCATCATGGTGTCTATAACCAGAAATATTAGATTGTACAGAGAGGCTGAAGGATCTTACTCTGATATTGGATTAGAAGGGAAATTGATAGATAATGAAGACCTAGAAAAGGAGTCAAGGAAAGAGCCTGAGAAAGAGAAACCCAATTCAAGTGTCATTAAATCTTCATAGTCCCTATTCAATATGGAAGTGAAAGTGGACATAAATTTATACCAAGGTGATATTGATGCATTAAAACTAAATCATTGGTTGCAAAAAATAGAATTTTATTTCAACATTCACCATATAGATGAGAAGCAAAAGATATTGTTTGCCAAAATTAAGTTAGAGAGCCATGCTTTAAACTGGTGGGAAAGTCACACAGAGACACTTAGGCAAGAGGGTGATCCACTATTAACTAAGTGGGAGGATTTCAAAACCCTCATTATGTCCTAGTTATATCATATTGGGTATGTAGAGGACCAATGGATGTTGACATTACTTCAAGAAAAGGCAGGGGCAGAGTGTACATGAATACACCACCAAGTTAAAAAATATGGCCATCATGCTAGGTATCTCCCCCAAGAACCCAGATATATTCCTCAAGTATCTGGGGGGTCTACATAGTCATTTATGAAAAGAAAGTGAGTATTTTCAAGTCAAGGATAGTGGATGAGGCATGTGTACAAGAACAATATCTAGAAAACATAGGCCATAAGAAAGGGAAACCAAACGGTTCTAAGTAGAAAGAGAAACAAGTGGAAAGGGGGGGAAGGATAAGAACATGAAAACCATTGCACATCAATGTGCAAGGATTTTAAAAACCATGGTAACCATTTCAATATTGATGGTCACACTAAGAAAAAGTGTTGGAAACTACATCCAGAGTTGAACCCAAAAAACTGCAAGAAGGATGCAAAGAAAAAGAATATTCTATCCATGGATTTGAGCAATCAAGTCAAAAAAAACTCCGATGTGGATGAGAATATTTTTTACACATCGGTACAAAAGGAGGTGAATATGAGTATCCTTCATAACCAAGAATAGAAGGAGATGAACAAAATATTCCACATCAAGATTCAGGTCAAGAAGACCAATATACACACTTTGTTCTACTCTGATTCACAAGCTAATCTCATAGTAGCATATTTGGTCAGCAAGCTTGGATTGGAGGTTCATGATTATCCTAGCCCCTATCCATTGGGTTGGGTAAACAAGGATGTAGATATAAAGGTAAATAAATAGTGTAAGATTAAATTTGTTGTAAGTGTAGACTTTATTGATGAAGTGGTGTTGGATGTAGTACCCTTGGATGTGTGTGGTGTAGTGTTTGGGATCCTCTACATGTATATGGGGGATGCAATATTCATGCGGAGATCCAACCAATATTGTTTTATCAAATATGGGAATTCCTACATAATTAACACACACAAAGTTAAATCGAAGATCTCACTAGTAAATGCCAACCAAGACAAGAAGTTGATTAGCTCCAACAAGAAATATATTTTTCTTTTCTTAAGAGAAAATTAGTTTGATGATGACTCAATAAGAGTAAAGGCATCCCTGGAGGGGTGTACTAAAGAGAAGAAACATCAGTTGGAGGAGTTGTTATAGGAATATAGAGGAGTATTCTAGGAGCTTAAAGGGATACCACCCAAGAGGAAAGTGAAGAAAAAAATGCAGTTATTGCCAAACACCCCATTGTTGAACATTGGACTATATAGAATGTCCACTTTGGAAGAAAATAAAGTGAAGAAGTAGTCACTAGAGTAGGGAGTGATTTGACTGAGCACCTCACCTTGTGGGTCACCTATCATTATAGTACCCAAGAAGGATGGGACTTGGTGGATGTGTATCGATTACAGAGATTTAAACAATATTACATTCAAGAATTGGTACCCTCTGTTGGAAATGTTTAACAGGTTGTCATTGATGGAAAGTACAGCAATGAAGATGGCATGAATACAGGAAGAATGTAACAGACGGGCACTAGAAGTATTTTGGGAAGAAGCTGCAGAGCAACCTCGATAAGATCAGAAGAGATAGTGCAGAGGATGTTTGGTATGTTTTACAGGCAGTGTAAGCTTGTCATTGATGGCAAGTACAATAGTAATGATGGCTTGAGTACAACAGCGATGATCAACAGGAAAAGAGAAGATAAGTCCAGGAAGATCGAATGATCGAAGGAAACGTAACATTGACAAAATGATCGAAGGCCCGAGAAGCATTTATGATTGTTGGATCCCATCCAAAATTCCTGACAGCATGAGGGTCGTCAAATCTGAATAAGGACTCTACAGAGGCGCAGAAGTCCAAGAATCCCTTAGGGATTCGAAAGTGAAAGATCAGGAGGAACAACGTCGAGGAGAACGCGCACAGCAAATCTCAAGATACAGGAGTTCGCAGAGGATAAGGAAGAAAAAGGTCGAGGCCTTTGAGAACTTGTAATTCTCCCAAGGTTGGGAGGAAAGTGTGCAAAGCTCAGGAGGGAGCACAACCACCGTCATATCGGCTGAAGAAGAAGATCTGGACCGTTGGTTTCTATGTCCAGGAGGATCTTAGGAGAAGCCTACAGAAGGGAGAGATCGAGAGTCGTTGGATCTCATTCAGAAATCTCGTCAGTCGTGAGATCGGACAGGAGCTGCACGAGGTTTACCATCAGGAAAAGCCAAGGTGAAATCCTGAAAGGAGGGTTGACTCATTGGCGTTTCACATATCGGGAATCCCGTGGGACAATTCATTGCGGCATTGAAAAGCTCAAAATCCCGACGAGTGGTAAGACTGTGGTCACAGGGATAACGGTCATATGGGCCAGGAGCCTAGCAAGGAGAGCTAGTGCATAAAGAGCGCGTCGAGATTCGAGGGATCGCGAATCCTGAGGACATACATGTTTCGACATTGGAAAGTCTGAAACCCCGATGAGGAGGTTTGGCTGCGGTCATATAGGGGGAGGTCACGTGGACCACGAGCTTATCCAGAGGGATAATTGAAGTTAGAGGCATCAGATCTAAGCGTAGGTCCCGACCACTGTTGGATCGAGGAAAACCTGCATGATCTTTAAAAGTGCAAGGAGTAGAGGGCTCATAAAATCCCGAAAGAAGGATGACCGTCCATCTCAGGGGGTTATGTGGACCGTTGATCTGACTCCCTGTCGTAGTTTCGAGGATCGAGAGTTGGACATGTCAAAGACTATTGACATCAGGAATCCTGATATCGCGATGTAATTTGAGCCGTCGGATTAAGGTTGAATCTGGACCGTTTATTCCAGTCCTTGTCGGAGTTTCGTGGATCGAGAGTTGGACATGTCAAAGATTATTGACATCAAGAACCCCAAAATCACGATGTGTGAAATCCCGACTGAATCTGAACCATCAAATCAAGATGTGATCTAGACCGTTGACCCGACTCACGTCAGCAGACCACGTCAGCTAGGAACATGTGGCACAACCAGGTAATGACAAGTGTCAGACTGATTCAACATTTCAGGCACATGTAAGTCACGAATTAGAGTGACACGTGGCAGTATTCAACACGTGTCAATCCACGTGTGATGTCAGTAGATTTACACCACTCGGGAGATGGACAGATGTCAGAGGAAGAGGAGGGGCTAAAGGGAACGAGCCTTGTCGCACGGTCAGGTGGAGAACGATGAAAAAGGTGACACGTCAGGAGTGGGGTCCTTCCTCAATACCCCACCATTCCGGATCCCCCCGTATTAAAGGCAGAAAGGCAAGGAGGGTCCGGAATCACTTAAGCGTCGTTGATCTGGGCACTCTAATCCTAGCCGCTCGAGAGATGCGTGCCCAATTCCAGACCCCCCCCCTCCGCTTAAAGGTAGAATGGAAAGGGGGCTCTGAAATCCAATCCCGACCGTAGATCTAGGAGCACAGATTTGGGCCGTCCATATTTTCTCGCTACATATCCAACGGTGCAGATGAATTTGAACAAGATCGGAGGGCAACTGTAGCACGACATAGTATAACTGCCAAAAACCACTGATGGTTTTAGCCAGAGGACTCGAAGACACTTGGGGATGATTGACAGAGAAGGTGAAGAGCTTCTAAGAATCTTCAAGAGGGATGAAGATGTTCGTGAAGGTGATTAACATCTAGATGGGCATTGAGGCCTGTAACTGAAACAGAGAAAGTGAGTTCAACTGTCACAGAGAAGACGAAGAGTCTCAAACTGCTAGAGAGGCTGAGGAATATCAGTATAACATACAGTGATACTGGACACATGGGGCGAACCACTAGAGAAGTTGAAGAGTCACGATGATGATCAGACAGAGCACTCGAGAGGTGAAGGATAACGACGCGGAGTCATCATGCAGAGGCATTGCGAACATTGCATGCACAAGGTTAACAGAAGCTATAAATACACGGTACAGAGAAGAGATGGGGTTGTTGTTGCTGTTGGAGTTTGTTGTGGTTGTTGTTGGTGAAGTTGATTCATGTGTGAATAAGGAGGAGAGTGCAGCAGCTGAATAGCACAGAAGAGAAACTGTGCAGTGAATTGACATGGTGCACAGAGCATAAAAAGAAGAAGAACAGACAGCGCAAGTCATGTGTGCAGAAAGGCAATGAGGCAGACAGAGTAACGAAATGTAGCAGAACATTGATGAGTCTGGTAAGCCATTGTTGAACATCTTATCACTGTAATAAGTTTCAGTAGCAAAGATTTATATTTCAGTGTGGTTGGGAGATGCTAGGGAGGACTATTGTCCTCACAGGTTCAAGTGGGTGCTTGAACACAGGGAGTTGTATCTTCCATCTGGTTGCATCCAGAGAAACCAGGGTGGCAGGGTGGTGTAAGGAAGAACTTTTGTTCTCTGTTATACAGGTTGGTTGCCTGTATGATTGGAAGT